>JAQQSV010000496.1:0-63053 GCA_028646515.1 Pseudochirops corinnae
ATGGGATGGGCCCTGTAACTTACAAAGTGCCTTAGGTTATCATGGACCATAAAAAGGAAAGGGTAATAGTCATTAAAACATAATATATTTCAGTTTCAGATGGCATGCCAAATCATTTGACTATAAATTCTATGCATTTAGCATTGGGGAGAAGTTGACAACCAGAAAAGGTTATTACTTATTAGGCTAGGGCAAGTAAGTTATAGGGGGGGACCTTGTCCTGAGACTCACTTGATGTTCTCCTTATTTGAATGATTTATTCTTTTACTTTATTTATTGTTGCTATTAGAAATAATTCTCAAAAAAAAGTTATTGATCACTGGACTTGGAACATTTGTTATAAATGGATACTAAAATGAATACTGTTGAATATGCAATGGTATTTTTGAGTTGCTACAAACTCTTATTAGAGTTTGCATTTACTCATAGATAGCATGGTTTTTTAGTTGAAATAACAGTTCCTTCTAATTGGTTTCCAAAAGTATAATAGGAAGAGCATTGATTCTGGAAATAGAAGGTCTGGGTTAGAGTTCTGACCCTGACGTTTATTAGCTGAGTGACCTTGGAAAATCATTTAACTTCTTTACCCTTAACTTTTGTACGTAAAATGAAGACAACCGCACCTACAATGGCTAAATTACTGACCTTGGACCTCATAAGATCTAAGACATTGTTCATAGGGATATTGTGGGGAACAACTGAAGTTTTTGTGACTATACTTTGGAAAGGTAAGACTGTTATAGGGTAATAGGAGGTTAATTTGGGACTTCATTCCAGTCTCACACACTTGATATTGCAGGAGATAATGAACATGTAACAAACTGAAGTATTAAAGTTCTGCCTATTTCAGATTTGGAGCAGTCACATTTGCACCTTGTAAAGGGTAGGCCCATTTCGAATTTTAAGTGGATCAATTTTGTAACTCATAAAAGGTGTGAGACCTTGAGTGGCTCATCCCTTGAGTCCCCTATTCATGGATTGTAAAGGATAAAATACTTGGAGTGGTCCATTCACGCTTTGTAAAGGAAGTGCAAAGAAGTATTTACAGTTTATTTCTCCTTCAGGAAGCATGAACTTCTTCCATAAACTTGAAGGAATTGCAGGGCAGCTACTCATTGGCTAGTTGAAGGATTATCTGTATACTCTGGGGGGGACCAGGGGCCTTAAAAATTTAAATTGGCCAGTTTTATGTATAATATTTTCTTTTTGTAGTTACATCCAGAAATCAAAGAGAGCCAGCTATGGAAGAGGGCAAACTCTCTTTACTTTTTTGATCTGGTATTTTTCATAATGTGCAAATTGGTAATGTTTTGCAGTAAAGCATCTTATCTAGTAGGAGACACCCTGTCCAGGCCAAAGCCTGAATTTTAGTTCAGTTAAGCTGAGGAGAAGAGCATTCTCTGTGAAGTCATTGGAACAGTCTGTTCAGTACAGATACTGAACCAAAGAATAACAGCATGAAGATACCAGAAGAAAGGAAAAGATACTAGGATTCTACAGTAGCACAACTGTGAGTTGCTCTCATCACATGTGTCCCCTATGTGAATTTCTCAGCGAGTCTATTCTATGTGTGTGCTCAGTATTCTCACTGCTTTTGTGTTTATTTGTGGGGGAGCACATTCCCAGTGAGAAAAGTCTGGTTTTATGGGAGATAGTTTGTTACTGCTATTCATATTATAGTTTGTTTCCTTTTGGAGGGGGAATGCAGGGTAATTGGTATTAAGTGACTTGCCCAAGGTCACATGGCTAGTAAGTGTTAAGTGTCTGAGGCTGAATTTGAACTCAGGTCCTCCTGACTCCAGGCTCAGCTCTATTCACTGCACCACCTTGTCACCCCCATATTATGTTCTTTTAAGTAAATGCTTTTGTTTTGAGACGCAATCAAGCTGAGTATTAGATTGTGCACTCTTTGAGGGCAGGTACTGGCTTTTGTCTTTTTTCTTATATCCAAAGTTTAGCACAGTCCTGACTCATAGTAGGTACTTAACAAATGTTCATTGACTGACAATTAAAAATGAATCCGCAGTTAGAGGCCAGTAAGCCATATAGTTTTAAGGGTGTAGATCCACATTTTATCTTGAACCCTATGTTGAGCATAACCCTGAGGTACTACAATAGAAATTAAAGTAGGAATTGCCTTATTTATTTATTTAAGCTATGAATTGTCATGATTATAAATTTTGTGATTTTCTGCCCTTAAAAAAAGCCAGATGATATGAAACATACTATAGGGACACTTTTGTTGTTGTTGTTTGTTCTTTGTTCTCAAAGAGGACCATGGCATACAAAAACAACATGTCTATGTTGGTAGAGGATCTATTGATCTCTGTCTTTTTCACCTGGTGATCTGTGTTTTTATCTTTGTCACTCTATGCATATCTCTGTCTTTTTCTCTTTACATGTATATAGATATATTTATATACATACATATAAATATATACATATATATCTATAGCTTTTGTTGCTCAGATGTTTTCAGTTATGTATGACTCTTCATGGACACTTTTGAGGTTTTCTTGGCAAAGATACTGAAGTGGTTTGCCATCTCTTTGTCCAACTAATTTTGCAGATGAGGAAACTGAGACAAATAGGGTAAGTGACTGGCCTGGGGTCATGTAGCTAATAAGAGTATGAGGGTGGATTTGAACTCAGTTTTTCCTGAGTTGTGATTCTCACAGCGAGGTACTATCATTATCCCCACTTCATAGATATTGTAAAATGAGGTTGAGTGATTATGTAACTTGCCTAGGGTCAAGTAGCCTGTAAAATTCTGAGGCAGGTTTCCAGGGCTCCCTGACTCCAGGGTCAGCACTCTATTCACTGCACTATCTTGCTGCCCTTGATAACATGTTCTCTATCGATTCATACAGAAATATGCTTTCCCATTTATAGCCTTAGATAGTTGCTTTCGTCACTGAGAGGTTAAATGATTCACCCAGAGTCATACAGTGAGCATGTGTTAGAGGTTAGAATTTAACCCATGTCCTGTGGAATCAGGCTGGCTTTCATGGCCCCTCTAAGACAAATACATGGATAAGGATAATGTCTAATGACATATGAGTATATTAAAGATGTATAAGAGAAATTTATTTCTGAGTTTTAGGGTAGAAGTTCATTAACAATTAAATATTATACTATTATATTCTTATATTTGTAACTATTTATTAATTTGTGATCCACCCTTTCCCTTCTATTTCTGTTAAAAACCAACTCCTAAAAAGATCAGTCAGTCTCTGAAGGGCATGGTTGACTGTTGAGATTGCTCCTAGTCCTCAAGGTACATGCTAGTTAACTTTCTATATGACCACATCCAACTGGGAGATCTAATTTCTATTTAGAGTATAAACAGAATCCAGTCTAATGAGCCTTTGCCTGGAGGAAGAATTTAGCCTCTCCATCAGATTTCAGAGCAACCCAGCACATTAAGGAAAAAACTAGCTGGAGATATCAGGATAGAGATAGTGTCCCCTGACCCAGATGTCTTAAGGCTGCTGAATCTCATGATCAAGCCTTGTTCTCAGCGGAAGTAATAGGAAATGTCAATAATCAATGTGTTGAGTGCTTTACTTTGCTAATCATTTATCAGCTACAATTACTTTGATAGGATAAGAAATATAGTCCCAGGGAAGCTAAGATGTAGGCACCAGGTGAACACCTGTGTTAGTTAACCTTAGAATGATTATAAAGTATGTAATAATCATCATAATAATATTTATATTAAAATATACTGAGCTGCTCTAGGTTCATGATGAAATCAGTTACCCTGAACTATTGTGTAAAAGGTGCTTGTGACTATGACAAGCTGAGTGATGCAAAAGGGTAAATCTTCTAAAAAAAAAAGGACAGGTCTTCTGAGTCATACCTAGCCCTGTTACAACAAACATGAATCAAGAGAATTACAAATGCATGTGAATTCTGTAGCTTGGGGTCTCAGACCAGACTGGGTAGACGATAGATCCCACCTTTGTTTCTCTTAATACAAGTTGGTTTCTGGGTAAAGAAATTTCTTATTTACCAGAAGGAACAGAAGACTTTTAGCCTACCTCCTCATTAAAAACCCACCCATCAGGGCTGAATTTTACTCCTTAGAGGAGCTTCCTCTCAGAAGGGATTTAAGGCCTTTCAGGTTCTCCTGAAATGTTGTTGTCTTTGTTGTTGTCTTTGGTTACTGAGAGAAACCACTGGCCACCAATTTATTGATTGCTAGCTAGCCTAATTAATAAATTGATTATTAATTGCCCAGAAATTCTGTCTCTCAGGGTTTTCATTTGTCTCAACAATTAGAAGGATTGGGGTAAATTTCATGGAGAAGACATCTGATAGAGTATTTAGCTTTAAAGAAAATGTGACTTCAAGTGAATCAAGGACAGAAGACTTTAGAGATAATAGTGAATAGCACAAAGGCAAGAGAAAGTTCAGGAGAAATTCACATGACAGCATATTTAGGGCATGGTGTACATGGAGAGGATTAATGTGCTAAGGTTAGAAAGTGGGGTGGCACGAAGATGTGGCCAGAGAGAAGCATGTAATGACTGGCTAATGTTTTGTATTATATATGGGTTTAATTTATCCATGTTCCACACTAGAACCCCCAAAAATGTTTTTGGAGAAAAAGTTCTGAGGAAAAAAGGATAATTTCCTTTTTTCATTTCTTCATTCTTCCTCTGCTTAAATCTCATCAGAAAATGGTATTGAAGAATCAAGCTATTACTGTAAGTGTGGAGGAACCATTTCATGGAGAAGAGGAAGAGAGCCCTTTACAAAAGTTGCAACATGTTATAAGTGAAGAATATTCACCACAGAAAAATGAAACTTCTGTAAAAAAGCCAAAATATCTAGGATTTAAAAACTCTAGTCTGATTCAATATATAAATCCTAGTGAAAGCCATCAATAGAGAATAATAATGGACCCCCATGAAGCCATTTTTAGTGACCTGTGACTACCACCACCACCATCATCACCAATTTTTAGTGGATTAAATGAATGGCTCTCCCCGATTTGGATACCTTACAACAACTTCCCTTTTGCCCACACTAGTGTTTGGGATCCTATTAAGATGTGGCCAGTGTGAGGTCCAAAATTGTCCAATCTCCAAGAGGAACCACTGTGGCAGAGCTCCAAGCCAAGCCATTAATCCTTTTTAAAGGAACCAGAGTCCTTCAATGAATGGAATCTCAGATCTTCCTCATGACCTGAGATATTCCCTGATCCCTAGGACCTTACTTTTATAGGTCTTCTACCCAGACACTTGATATCCAGAAGAGGCAAAGTAAAATAGTAGGAACTCAAGGTGGGTGGTGTTTTCTTGATATTTCCTTTGAAGAGAAAATTAGGAAAGAAAACTAAGAGTATCATCATTTTGCTTTAAGGGGATAAGGGGATGTGAAAAAGTCAGTGAACCTGAACAGATAGACTGGCAAATCTGGAAGACTCACTGTTTTACATATGACAAAGGTTTGGAAGACATTTTCCAAAATAAAAGTGGAAGAAGGAAGGAAAATGTAGATATTACTTAGGAAGAAGCTCAATTTTTATGTAAATTCTATTTCTGGGCCATCAATGTAGGTTTCCTCTCTGTTCTACTCTGGAGATTATTAGTATGACTATGATACATCTGTTTGGGTGGGTAGCAGCAACTGACATCTATCCAGGCTTTCAGATCTTTAAAACCCTTTCTTAACAACACCCCTTTGTTGTTAGTAATGCCAGCACTATTCTATCTTTTATGCACACAAATTAATTGAGAGTTTGAGAGGTTAGGCGACTAAATCACAGTCACACATTCAATGTCAAAGCCCAAGCTTCGGGACAAAAGTTTCCCTTAAATCCAAGTTCAATAAAAAATTTCCATTTTATTGTGCGCTTCTCTGGACTGGAAGAGTCCCTGATTAGAATACTCATGTGAGATCATGCTACTATTTAGAACATAACTGACTTCTTACAAGCATAGAATTGAGAAGATACTGATTAACTAAATAAAGAATGAATTTAAAACTTTGTGTCTTAACGTGGCTTCTCTCCATTGGTGCCTGTTGGAACTTAGACAAATCTCATCATCCTCTGTGATACTTTTCCACATCTTTCCACAAAAGTGAAGCATTCACCCAATATACTGAAGATGTTCCCATGAATATTTTAATGTTTCTTGGATTCCAGTGTGACACCTGGGATGTCTATCTGTTAGCGTTCACTCTTGTGACATGCCTTGCTATTTTTATTGAGTCACATTTATACTTGAGCCCTTTTATGCTGCTTCTCATAAAAAAAAAAAAAATCATGGTTATCAATGAACAATTGTCAATGTTCATTATACAGTTCATTATACAGCTCCTCATTTCCCTTTGAATAAGTTGTGATTTTGATTCTCTTGGGATCATGATGTTTTTTCATTCATAAACATATGAATGAATGAATAAGGGAGGGGAAACATTTTCTAAGCACTTACTATAGGAAAAGCATTGTGCTAAGCACTGGAAATACAAACAGAAAAACAAGACATTCCTTAATCTTCCAAAGCTCACATTTTAATAGAGGGAGACAACACTTAATAGAGTTGAAGAGTCCAATAGCCTTTAGAGTGGCAGTAGCAAAGTATATAGTAATGCATAGTTCATTTCCATTGATAAAAACACATATCTATTTCTAATGTGGAGACATTTGATAGTGAAACAGTGATGGTGAGAACTTATTTCTTTGGGTCTTTAGTTGGTAAGGCTGCTGCAGCAGCCATATGGTCTCATGTGATATATAGTAGTCTCCAAAACTTGGTTTATGGGCTCCAGACACTGGCTTGAAATCATTGAAAACATGGTACAATTTCCCAGTTGTGATTTACTTCCCTTTCTTCCCTTTTTATCAGTTCTAGGAAAGGCAGCACTGAGTAATACAAGCTTCTTAACCTGGGATCATAATTTTTTTATATATAGTTTGATAAACGCTATTCAGTTTAATTGGTTTCCTTGGTAATTATATGTATTTTATGTTATCCATTTAAAAACATTATTCACAGAATAGTTCATAGGCCTCATCAGACTCTCAATTTCATAGTACATGAAAAAGGATAAAAATACGTGGAGTATTGTAAAGATAACTAGCCTTGGAGTTCATTCAACAACCATTCTCCACATCTCCCATTTATGGAACAGTTAAGTTAATTTCAAATACAAGTCTTAGGGGATCACAAATATCCATATGACAATTCCATTTTTTCATTTGTCTGATTACAGGAATGATCAGATGAAGACATGTATGCAATTTTAGCTTCCAGCACATATTGACGGTACAACTTCAGGCAAGCCAGTTAACTTTTTAATGCCCCGGTCAATTCTTTGAGACTATAAACTATAGAGCAAGAAATTCCTTTATTAGGAATTCCCTATAGCAAGGAAATCATAGACCTACCTGCCCCGTTCAAACCCCTCCCCCCCCAAAAAAAGTCAACTTACAATTTACTTCTCAGTTGCAGTGCCTGTCCAAAACAGAAATGCTAGTAAAATAATTTGTGGCCTCGCCATCTCACTGTATAGCACAATCTAGGCTACAGGCATTCTTCTTCAACTTGGTTTATCCTGCATGCATTATGAGAGTGATCATTTTGGGACTACCATGATTTCACCGCAGAGGATGATAGCATTGCGGATTTAGCTCTGGAGGGAACAATACAGATCATCTACTTCAGTCCCCTCAAGTAACAAACTGGGACATTAAATAACTTCAGCAAAGCCATAGAAAATTGTAGTAAGGGGAAGAATTGCAATTCAAACAGAGATTCTCTGTTTTCAACTATTGCTACCATTCACGTGTAACAGAATTCCGTCTTGTAGGGTGGAAAAGGAGGGAGAAAGTTGCTTGACAACAGAGAAGAGAAATAGAACCAGGAGTATTGGCCAATAAAGAGCAGAGAGAATTGCAAAACTGGATGGGAGTTTATAGACCATAACGTCCAACCAAGCTTTACAGGTAAGGAAACTGGAACTCAAAGAGAGATTAAATGATTTAAGTTCATACTGCTAGAGCACAAATAGGATTTAGAGTCATGAAGATCTGGAAACCTGCTTCAAAATCTTTCTAGTTATATGAGCCTGGACAAGTTACTTAACCACTCAGTCTCATGCTACAATATCTATAAAATGATGATAGTACCAAACAGTAACTTGTTTGGAGAATCACAACTCAGGAAGACCTGAGTTCAAATGTGGTGTCAAGATACTTACTAATTATATGATCCTGGGCAAGTCACCTGTTTGCCTCACTTTCCTGATCTGTAAAATGGAGAAGAAAAAGGCAAACTACTCCAGTATCTTTGCCAAGAAAAACTCAAATGGGCTCATGACGGTCTGACACAACTGAACAACAAGAGGAAGAACCAAATAAGATAACTTAAAGGGCTTTAAAAAGCTTAAAGTGGTTATTCTAGAAAGCAGTTTGGAACCACTGCATACCCTAAATATTACTACATTGTGCATACCCTTTGACCTACTACTAGTTTATATCTCAGTGTTATCAAAGAAAAATTTAAATGAACCATCACTAAGTGAATACTAAAATATTTATAGCAGCTTTTTTCATTGTAGTTGGAAACTAAGGGGGTGTCCATCTCGTAGGGGATGGCTAAAGAAATTATGATATATGAATGTAATAGAATATCATGATACCATTAGACATGAAATAAAGAGCTCAAGACAACAATGGGAAGACCTGTAGGAACTAATGCAGATCAAAGTGAGTAGAACCAAGAGAATAATATACATGACAACAGCATTAGAGGGAGAACAACCTAGAAGACTTTAGGTCTCTAATCAATGCATTGGTAAATCATTAGTTTATGGACTTAACATGCAAGATTAGGCACATTTTAAGAAAAGGACAATGTGGGAATTTTTGTCTTGCTGACTAAGCATATTTGTTGTGAGACTTTTTTTGGTCATTTTTCAATGAAAGGAGTGAACAGATAATAAACATTTGTTGAAGAAATAATTAATTGAAATGTAAAAACCTTAAAGGATTATATAAATACTACTTATTGTTATCATCATCACCATCATTCCCTGTTGCTTGCCTTGTCTATAATAGTTCCATTCCATTCAAAGAGTTATAGACAACAGTTCATAATTTCCAAAGCAAGAAACATAGACATGAAAGGGAAGAATGGAGAGCCCAACAATAATAATGCTAAAAACACAGTGTATGACAGTATGATTTTGGCAGGCCAGCTTGAGTGGGCTAAAAGTCCTTGCACCAGCGTTTAAGCTTCAAGTAATCCTTTTAGCTGGTCAAAACCCATGTTCTAAATTTTCAATGATTTCCTCTGTTGGAGGGCCACCTGTCCAAACGGCTGTGCCCCAGGCAGTCCTCTGTCTGGTTCCAGTTTAGGAGGGTGGGGGGGTGGATTGGTCTAACCCTTCATATTTAAGAAGGACACAAACAAGTCTATGCAAAAGCCTATCCATCCTCCAGGGATGGAATGTGCAGATTTATACCTCAAGTTAGAATTGATAAGACTACATCTCCCTAACATTGTCATATGCAAATTCCAGGGATCTGACAATTAAAACCATGGAAAAAGCATGTGGGAATTTGAAATTGCAAAAAACTTTAATTTCAGAAATAAGTGTTTTCAAATGTTTCATAAATATGAGAGGAAGGAAATGGTTATTCACTGAATGAATTATTGGGTGGAAGGCTGAATGACTTGCTACTTAGCTTAACAAATGCTTAGATGAAGTATGTGTATTTACATATATACACACATATACTCATACATATATGATTGAAACAATACCTTTAGATTTTTAAAGCGTCTAACATATATTATCCCATTGAATGCTGACAATAAACCTGTGAGATAAGTCTTATTATTATCCTCATCTTATAGATGAGAAAGCTGAGACTTGTGATTGTCCTAATTGTACATAGCTGGAGTCTAAGGCAAGATGTGAAGTCAGTCTTTCAGTCTTCAAGTCTTTAAGTTTACTGCTAAAATATTTATAGCAGCCCTTTTTCTTAGTAGCTGGAAATGGAGGGGGTGTCTGTCTCTTAGGGAATGGCTAAAGAAATTATGGTATATGAATGTAATAGCATATTATGGTACCATTAAACATGAAATAGAGAGCTCAAGAGGACAATGGGAAGACCTCTATGAACTAATGCAGATCAAAGTGAGTAGAACCAAGAGAATAATATACACACAACAACATTAGAGGGAGAACAACTTAGACTTTAGGTCTCTAATCAATCCATTCATAAACTATTAGTTTATGGACTTAAAATGCAGGATTAGGCACAGTTTTGGAAAAAAAGAATGTGGGAATTTTTTTTTTTTTGTTATTTACTTTGCCATATAGCTGCTCTTAATGAAAAATTGACCTTATGAAGGCTTAGGGAACTAATCAGATTTATTTTGCTTAACAGGTCCAGTCTTCTCAACAATCACACCAGACTAAATTCTATATAGGGTATCACCAAAGTCCTAGTGCTACTAAAGCTTAAAACAACATTAAGACCAATGGGACAGCCCATAAAACAGTATGCCAATTCTCACTAAAATTGAATGAGATGAATTAATTTATCCCTGGAAATAGAACAAGTATGGATTTTCAAAGAATTTCGCATATGTAAACAATACAAAATATATGATATCTCCATGATCTGTTTTTCTTTCTCCTCTTTCACACATAATTGCAACCATCAATGCCACTGCTAAAGACCCTGGAGGCCTGAAAGATTTATGCTTCTGAACACTACCAGTTATACCATGCAGCAGTAATCAGTGATTACTTAGTTGCTAGGAAAAGTGAAGCTACTGTCCTCAGTAGCTCCTTGGGTACTGAGGGATTACTTAGGCAGAGCAGTGAACCGAACTTAATGTAGTGGGTATTCATTCTTAATCTTGTGGTCCCTACTATCCATGGGGTTTTCTTGGCAAAGATCCTGGAGTGATTTGCCATTTCCTTTTCCAGTAGATTAGAGCAAAGAGAGGTTAACTGACTTGCCCAGGGTAACTGAGTATCTGAGGCTGGATTTGTACTCAAGTCTTCCTGACTCCAGGTCAGGTGCTCTGTCTACTGAGTCACCCAGCATCCTTCTTTTAAAAGTCTTAGTCAAGTTTTAATCTTTAACAATTGAAAATTGGACTAAGATTTTTGGAATGCCTTACATCAAGAAGAAAAGAAAAGAAGAGATGGAAAGAAAAAATTAGGTTAATAATTACTTCTGTGAGTTATTTGATATTAGAAAAATATAGCAGCAATTTCATAACTCAACACTGCTTTTATTAAATAAAAGTTGGCAGCTGATTTCCTTGCTTTAGTGTATCTGTAATGCCATAAAAATTCCCCCATTGGTCTGGAAGACTGACTGCATCTCCTGAAACCTAATTTATTTCCAGAGAATGACACAGGGTGGTGATAACAATGCTCATAGAACATAAGACAGAATACAGATTGTGCCTGTGAAGTGAAGAGTCTGGTTCTAAGGATCAGGAAATCTTTTTTCCCCCACTGAATAAATTCCGAAATTTTTCTATATTATGGCTCCAATTGTGATGAGATGTGATGAGACGGCAGAAAAGGGAAATAAGGAATATAGCTGGCTTGCAGTGCTGGATCTTATACTACAGCATTTCAACTGGACAGTTTTTCTAAGTTTTATTATTTTTTTTTCAGGAAAAATAAAACAAAACAAAGCACAAAACATTGAACTTCAGAGTGTAAAACTGACAAATCTTTTGATTTGAATCACAAATCAGAGGTTAAAAAATTTAGAATCTAGCTCAAGTTCAACCTCCATCATTTTACAGATGAGAAAACTGAGGCAGAGATTTTAAGTGATTTTGAACTCAGGTCTTTTAAAATCCAATTCCATTGCTCTATCCACTACACCAAGCTGCCTTTTGGGACTATTTCTTTCCTACATTTCCCTGTATTTTGGGGGGAAGTGGGGTTGGTACGGGGCTTTCTGGTAGTTTTTTGTACTTGTGCCAGGAAAAAGAGATATAGAATGTTTTGTACTTATAGCAATGAAGAGAAGTTTGGTACTTTCTACCTTACTAGTAAAGCCCTAAAAGAAAGAGCTGTTTCTTTCTCCCTCCTTCTGCCCCTAATCTCCCAGGTAGAGTCAAAAAAGAAATTACAAACACAAAACACAATAAAAAATTAATTCCAGAGTGACTCATCTGGAAGATGTCATACAGAAAGATACTGAAAAACATAGCTCTTTCAGAATGCTTCAGGCTTTTGTTTTTTCTTTCTGTAATGAGAACAGTATTGCTTTGTAGTCAACAAAGTGATGCAGTGTATTTTCAAATTTCATAGATATGTATGTGTGTGTGTGTGTGTGTGTGTATATATATATATATATATATATATATATATACACACACACACATAAAGAGACAGAGATAGAGATGGAGAGAGAGAGAGGGAGAGAGAGAGGGAGGGGGAAAGAGAGAGAGACAAAGACAGAGAGACAGAGAGACAGACAGAGAGAGAGAGAAAGAGAGAGACAGAGACAGAGACAGAGAGAGGGAGGGAGAGAGTTCCTTTCTAACTAAAATGATTGAATATTCAGGCAGTTTGGTAAATTAGCTACTATTCTTCCATAATCAGGGGAATTATCCAAATGAAGCTTGTCATTTGAACTAATATTTTGCCTTTAAAAAGAAAATAAAAAGTCAATGTGATTAGAAATAAAATTATACACATAATTACATTGAAATCCCAAAGAGGCTAAAACCTCATTTCCTACAGCTTTGCATGTTTAAAATAAAAGGGAAAAACTAATGAGATTTGATTCAGAAGGCTTGGATTTTAGTGTAAGTTTCTGCTACTAACTACCTGCCTGACCTTGGGTACTTTACTTGGTAGCTTCTTTGTTGACTAATGTACACTCTGAGAGTGTTGGATTGATGTTTTCTAAGCTGCTTTATGGAGGCAGCTAGGTGGTGCATTGGGTAGAGTTCTGGGACCTGGAATCAGGAAAATCTGAGATAAAATTGTACCTCAGATTCTGACTAGCTGTGTGACCTTGGGCAAGTCACTTATTCTCTGTCCTCTCATTTCCTCATCTATAAAATGGTTAATAATAATAATAATAATAGCATCTACCTCCTAGAGCTGTTGTGAGAATAAAATAAGATGATATTTTAAATGCTTTGCAAAATTTAAGGCTTTGTATAAATGCTTGTTATTATCATTCAAAGGGAAAGTAGGTGGCATAGTAGATATAGAAAGTTGGGCCTGGGGTCAGGAAGACCTGAATTCAAATGCAGCCTTAGACATTTACTATCTGTGTAACCCTGAGAAAGTCATTTAACCTGTTTGACTCAGTTTCCTAAACTGAAAAATGAGGGGGAGAAGGAAATGGCAAACCAATCCAGTATCAAAGCCAAGAAAACCTCAAGTGGGACATGACTGACAGGATTAATTGTCATTTCAAGGTTTCTGGTTCTAGAACACTCTCCACTCCAGTCATGTCTCTTTTTAGCATTCCGTTCTCATTCTTGTTCTCTGGCCATTGGCCCATGATACTCATTTAATGTGGAATAGTAGCTTGTTCCCTTTTAACTTTTCTGAATTCTATGGCCTTTTCACAAAATGCTCTAACCCAGAGTGAAAGAGACAAGCCACAAGTACGGTTAAAAAAGCACGATGGCTTCGGATTTGGAAGACTTGGATTCTAACCCTGCTACCCTCACTCCCGTGTACAACCTTTCATAAATCTCTTAGCCTCCCTGGGTAGCAATATCTTTATTTGCAAAATAAAAGGATTTATCTGATGACCTTTGAACTCAATCTGAGTTCCTTACTATTTCTTAGACAAGTTATTCCATCTTCCAACTCTGGGTATTTTTCTTGGCTTTCCTCGATAGCTGAAAGTTCTTCCTTCTTCAATTCCACATCCTGGCTTTCTTCAAGTTTCAGCTAAAATATCATCATCTATAATAAGCTTTCCCTTTATTGATTACCTCGAATTTATCCTGAATATGTTTCACTGATTGTCTATCTGTTGTTTCCTCCATAGAACTGTGAAGTCTTGAGAACAGAAACTGTATTTTACGTGCGTGTGTGTGTATGTGTGTGTTGTGTGTGTGTGTGTGTGTGTTCCCAGCACTTAGCACTGTATCTGGCACATCACAGGTTCTTAATAAATGCTTTAATTGAGTGACCCTTTATTATTCTACTACTACTACTACTACTACTACTACTACTACTACTACTACTACTACTACTACCACCACCACCACCACTACTACTACTACTACTACTGCTGCTGCTGCTGCTGCTGCTTCTGTTGTTAATCCTACTACTATACTAGTTCTACTCCTACTACTACCACTATTACTACCAGTACTACTATTACTACTACTACTACTGCTGCTGCTGCTTCTGTTACTAATCCTACTACTAGTACTAGTACTACTACTACCACTACTACTACTACCACTATTTCTACCACTGCTGCTGCTGCTTCTGTTACTAATCCTACTACTAGTACTAGTACTACTACTACCACTACTACTACTACCACTACTACTACTACTACTACCACTACTACTACTAGCCAACATTTATATAATGCCTCTTACGGGCCAGGCACTATACTAAATGCTTCACAGAGGTTATTTCATTTGTTCTCACAATAACCCTGGGAGGTTCCTGCTATCATGCTCATTCTACAGATGAGGGAAACTGAAGCAAACAGAGGTTAGGTGGTTTGCCCCAAATCACACAACTCCTAAATGACTAAGGCTGGATTTGAATTCAGGGCTTTCTGCCTCTAGGCCTCGAATTCTAATCATTGTGCCACCTAGCTACCTTCTAATTATACTAATAGGATCAGCAACAACAAAAAAATAACATAAAGCTAGGTAAGGAATATTTGAAATGTTCACTTTGTTTTTATACCTATCACTTCCCCTAACCATGACCTTTGTCCTGTCACCCCTTTATACTAGTCTTGATTAGGCTATGAAGGTAAGTGTGGGTGAAAAGACCAAAAATTTAGGGGAAGGAAAGATGAGGTGATATTTGTTATCTGATGAATCCCACTGGAGAATTCCTTCAGAGACAGATGACTTTTACTAGCTGTGATTCTTCTCTTTAGCAACAGCAAATATTCTCACCGGGCTTTTCCAGTGAAATACGTGCTGCTCTAAATAAATCATGAGGAAAGAACCCATTTAAATAGATTTCTGATTTTTACTTAGCTATCTAGACACATGGAACAAGTATAATTTTGCAGTGCAATCAGGAGCCATAAGAAAAGAAATTTAAAAAGAAGTAAAGAAGAACTGAATTGGAGGTTGAAATGTATATATTATGAGGTTTGTAAGATTTTTCCGAATGTGAATGGCAGTTTGGCAGAGTGAGTTGAGAGCTTCCTTGGCTATCAAGACATGGGTTCAAATGCTGCTTTTGACGTGATACTCCTGAGTAAGTTATTTAATGTCTTTGTTCTCTAGGCTGCTCTCTGAGTCTAGAAGTTAGAGAGAAAGTGGCAATCCACATCAGTAAAGAGAATGTCTTCATCTTGCTTTTCTCTAGCCACAGGTACAGTCTCTAGCCTGGAGTTATTACAAAATGGAGAAGGAATCTGAGATTAAGAGAATGAGGTTTAAAAAGAATACATATTATACTGCAATTATACTTGTCCTATACTGGGTTCCTCCCAAAGTACTGGCTTGCTAATAGTAGCATTAACTACTACAAATAGATGAGAGACAGAAAGTCATTTTTTAAGATAGCCCGAATTATCTAGAAAAATCAGCAGAGTGCCTATGTTTGTCTATCTTTGCTAAAGTGTATCTATCTTGCCAACTTTGGCACCAAATCTCATATACTTTACTGATGTAAGAGTCCTTGAGGTCCCCATTTGCAACTTTAACAGGAAATTGGACATTTGTTCTCCCAAGTTATAATAGATTTATTTGCTAATGGTGTAGTCTATACTAAAACTGGGTTCCTTTGATTTTATTCAGTTTCCTTTTCAAGACATACTATACATCTTGCCTAGCCTCATAAGATAAGCCTATTTCTTTAAAAAATTATCTTTCAACACGTATGTACCACCTTGATTTATAAGAAGTTGTTTAGACAATAGTATCAACTGGTGCTAGGAATAGTTCTAATACTTTTATTTGGGTTCTTTTTAAAACTGTAATATTTCTCTTTGATATCCTTCCTACTCAGTGAAGGATCTAGACTTATTAGAATTCATTGTAAAGAGAATCAGAAATATTGGCAAAATATTCTCAGGCAGAATTTGTGATATTAAAATTAAAGTTAATGATATTTATGAATCTACTTTAAGTTCAAAATACATGAAAAGCACAATGGAGGTGGACCCTCATGCGTCATTCCTCTCACCTTGCTCCTTGTCCTGGGAAGTCACTCCCCACCTAACATGGACCTAGTACTATGATACAGATAAACAACCTAAAGTGAACACATCCAGCAGTACAGGCATTATTCTGTTCTTCCTGTTTCTGGCCTCTTTGCTGTGATGGGCTATAGATAGCATTCAAGTAGAGGAATGAGAAGACAAAGGATATTCCAGGAGCATTATTTACTTCTCTCCAAAAAGCCAGTCAAGTCACCTAGCTGAGTCATGTGTTCTAGACCAAATTGGATCATCTTGGTAACAAAATCACCACAAAGCAAATGTCACGCTTTAACCATCAAGTCAATATAGGAACGCTTTTTTATCCACCAAGTTTCAATTGTTTAGCTGTTTTCAGTCATGTCTGACTCTTCATGACCACATTTGTGGTTTTCTTGACAAAGATATTGGAGTGGTTTTCCATTTCCTTCTCCAGCTCTTTTAATACATGAGGAAACAAGCAAATAGGGTTAAGTGGCTTGCCAGGGGTCACACAGATAATGAGTGTCTGAGGAAAGATTTGAACTCAGGAAGATGAATCGAGTGCTCAATTCTTTGTCACCTAGCTGCCCCATCATGCTTCAAATAGTTATCCTAATCTTGACTGCTTGGCAATGACTCTGCCATTATCCATTTTGAAATATGGAAAGGTATGACTAAGTTATGAACACACTGAAAAAAACTTTACCATAGCCATAGCCTTTCCCTTAACTTGTCCTGCCTTAGGTCAGGGTAATCAGTTTACCTTTAACATCTCTTAAACAATGTATTACACCACCGCAGGGTCTCAACCTTTGGTAAGAGGTTGCTAGTGGCCCTGAGAACCTGCCAAACATTTCAACCACCAACCAATTTTCTGACCACTGGGCTGAGTTCACAATTCACAGAACTCAAGGCCCCAATGGTACATGTAACATCAATGTGTCTTGATTGCCAGTGAAGCCTCCCCCCACCTCCTGGTCCTCATTGCCCCCCACTCCCCACCCCAGTCAACTGACCGAAGCTTTGTAAAGGCCCATATACAAAGCCATGTCTATAACTCTCTGCAACAGAATCAAACTTGCAATATCACCCTGATTTCTGGTTCAACTTAAAAAATAGATATGGACCATGGAGTTAAGCCTCAAACATGGAAAACAAGCTCTGACCTCCACTCTGAGACAACAGCTTCAATGTTAGGATGCCCTAATTGCCAGTAAAATTCCCAGACTTCACCTTCATCATGTCTCAGTCACAGCACCAGGGGCACAATTACATATTCACCATGCCCTAAGCACTGGTTGACAACCACAGCTGTGCTCCTGGGTTTGAAAGACCAGGCAGGAGCTTCACCATCACTAGATTTCAAACTCTTGGCCAAAAGAATAAATTTATCCTTCATCAGTCTTGAGACACTGGGTCAAAGCCCTTTCTGAACCCTATGGAACTGTCACACTTCTGGACTGTCACAAAGACAAAAGCAAAACTTAACCTATTAAAAAAAATTAATCTATGCCTAGATTTGAGTTCTAGGACAAAAATCCTCTAAGCAAATAGGAAAGCAAAACTAAAACAAAGATTAAACAAAAAACCACATTTAAACTGCTTCCCTAGAACAAGCCAGAAGTTGTACTGGGGACCATTGCCAACACAGTTTTACTCTACAAAAGCCACAAAACAGAGACTATGATGAGCTCTGAAGGCTACATACTTTAGAGTATCAGGCTGATGGAAAAACTAGGCCCTGCTTTCTAGATCGAATATCCTCTAGGTCTTGAGTACCAAGCTAATGTTTTTCTATTCTATTGGTATTGTGTGTGTGTGTGTGTGTGTGTGTGTGTGTGTGTGTGTGATATATACAATGTACACAGTGAAATACAATGCAGGGTAATGAGCAAAAGATAGTGGTCTTCCTGATAAATCATGAGTTATTTTCCCTTTAAATATGTGATTTTATGTGTTTGCTGAATTTTTAAATGTAATTGAATTTTGTATTTGGGCCAACAACTGTAGGAAAGAAATGGGAAAATATTTTGACATTCAGAAATTCAATAGGTGATAATATGCTCACAGCAAACTTTTCAGAAATATTTGTATTCTCATATATGAGTTATATATAGGGTGAATTCTTAAGAATACATTTTTATTCATGGACATCACAAGAAGTACTTGTCAGAAATATCTGTATTTGTGATAGTTGTTATAGATTATCAATTATTAATCATTACACAGTAATATTATACATTAATTTTAATTAATATTCTATGTTAATTTAATTTATGCATCTTAATATTATATATTAATTTATTATTAATAATAATAATATCTTGGTGTAGTGGACAGAGAGCCAACCTTCTTGTTAGGAAGAACTTCATGCTTGATCTTGGTCACGTATTGGGTCTGTGTCTCTGGGCAAATTGCTCAAACTCTGGCCCCCCCCCCGTGCCCTAGAGTATATATTGCAGAAAAGGTATCAATCTATGGCAGGTGGGGAACAGTTCCCCACATAGAATTTCTCTACACCAATGAAATCACCTGTTTAGTGCCTGCCTCTAATAATGATGATAGCAGTTCACATTTATAGTGATAGGCAGCATGGGGAAAAATGATAATTGACCACTCTGAATCCAGAGAAACAATGAGGAAATGAATCTTTTTAATTTCATTTAGATGTAGTGACATGAGGCATGTTCTAAGTTCATAAATTCACAGAATGGAGCTGGAATAAAACATAAGTCAGCAAATCCAACCTCTTCACTTTGCAGATGGTAAGTAAGACCCAGAGAAGTGGATTAAGGTAGGTTAAGGGACATAAGTAACATACGTAGTAAGTGACAAAACTGATATTGGAATTTAGGTCCGTTCATTCAAAATCCAATGTGCTTCCCACTGGACCATATATTACCAGTCAGACTGCGTCACTGTGTTGTTTTGTTTTGCTTAATTATTTTTTTTTCCTTTTCGTAAGGGGGGACTCAATATGTGGTTGTATAACTAGAAATAACTGTGATATTATAACAGCAGATATCAATATAGTATTATTCTTTTAAAAATAGCATTCTGTATGATTATATTAAGGGATATTGGTCTAGACTTTATGTCTGTTTGAAGGGTAATTTCTTTATGTGCTAGTTTGTGGGAGGAGGGAATGATATTGAATGAAACTCTGGCTCCCTGAATGGTTCAGCTCGAGAGATCTATTTCTTCTTGTTATTAGGATTGGTATTTCCCAATAAATTATAGAGAGCAAGTTAATAAAAGAAGCCATTGATCAATTTGATGAGTGCCCCAGTCACCTTGATTAGATTATAGAGTATAGACCTTTCCCAGAAGGGCATCATCTATGCCAGTACATATATGAGACTGGCACTTTACTAAAAATATACAGAAAACTAACTTTTCTAGTGCATAGGTGTCCAGTAACTGAGGTGGCTTTTATGACTTGTGACTGAGCTTCAGGGACCCCAGCTCTTCTCAAAAAGAAAGATATATTTTATTCAAGGTCTTTCTTTCCCTCTTTCTCTTCTGGGATTCCAGACCAGAACACAACAAAGAGGTAGTGGTTGTAGAGGGGGTTTACTTACCCTTACACATTGCCATCCACATCTCCACCCCAACCCCCATCTCCCAGGAGCAAAAAATTCTTACTTGTGAGAGGAGAACATAGTGAGTCTGAAATGTTGAGCTCTCAGACTTCCACTTCTTCACTACATTTTCAGACATTTTCCTTCCTTTCCTTAGAACAAGCTAGAGGCTAATATTCTACAGAATGGACTTTTCATGAAAGTTCTAGAATTCCCAAGGGATCAAGAGATCCTGAGTTTGACCAAATGGGCACCAGCCTTCTAGAGGAAAAATTTCTTTCAGAGACATATTTGTTCCACGGGAAAAGAATCACCTGGCACCTGAAGGACTAAAAGTCATGGCAAGGAGGCCAATAGGATCTGGATCTTGACACTCTCTTCCCTACTATTACAGTGAATATCAAACATTGTAGGTCTAAGGTGAATGAGGACTTTTTGTTTACTAGCCCTTCAAATGTCTCTACCTTCCAGAGGGAGTCCTATGACTTATCTGATTAGCTTAAGTTTCTGAATTTTCTTTCCTGATTTCCTATGATTGCTTTACATCTCATGCATATTCCACAATGAGTAAGATGAAAACTGTCCCATTATTGATGCCTATAGATGTTGAGTGTATGTGTGGGAGTTTAGGACCCTTTTGGTCACTTTGGGAAACCTTAGATTTGACTAACAGAGTGAGCATATTAGGCTATTCTCCTGGAAAACTCCAAGTGGGAGCAATTATTGAAATAAAGTGAATTCATTTGGCATCCATCTGAAAATAAAAATAAAAATAACAGCAAACATTTTTCATGGCATTTTGAGGTTTGCAAAGTGATATATACAACAAATATTATCTTGGTTAGTCCTCATAGCAACCATGCTAGGTAGGTGGTATTATCCCCATTTTACAGATAAGGAAATTGAGGCAGACAGAGGTTAAGTGAGTTGCCCGTGGTCATATAGTGTCTGAGTGCAGATTGGAACTCAGATCTTACCTTCCTGGCTATATCCGATGTGCCACTTGGCTGTCTATACACGTGCTCTGTGTAAGCCCAGACTCCTGGGCTTGGAGCCATGGAAAACACACAGATGTTGTGTATTTACTGTATACATATTGTTTTACACAACAGAATGTAAGTTATGTGGAGGCAAGACATTTTCTTGTTTTTTTTTCTCTTTGCGATGCCTAGCTCAGGTCCTTGGCACAGAGTATGTACTTGATATGTATTTTGTTGAACAAACATTTTAAGGTTTGAAAAGACCTTCATATACTGTGCCATATCTCAGAAGATTATCACAATAACCCTGGGTGGGAGCAATATTGAAATTTTATTATCTTTTTTTAAAAATAGGTCAGCAAACTGAGGTACTGTGAAATATCATTCAGGGTCTCACAGCTAGTATATCTAATATACACAACAATAGAAAGAATTCAAACATAGACAACTCTCCCCTGACAAAGCAACAAAAGCCCACAGTGCTTTCTCCAATATTAAACAGCTTCTACAGAATGTGTAATTTAAACCATCATCATCATCATCATCATCATCATTCCACAGCCCCACCAGTCAATCACATAAATTTGTAATATGAGAACTATAAAAAGGTTAAATGATTTCCCTATAGACATAGCACAGGCATTGAAAGCATTGATTATGGCAACACAAGCCTGTGATTTCCAAAGTAGAATTTTCAGACTGTTTCTAGCTAAGCAATTTTATAAATCATACAATCAGGTGTTTATTGTTGCTGTTGTTCAGTTGTTTCAATCATATCTGACTCTTCATGACCCAATGGGGGTTTTCTTGGCAAAGATACTGAAGTGGTTTACCATTTCCTTAACCCCTCCAGGGTTAAGTTACAGAAAGTGAAGAGGGTGGGAGAGGGATGGATTTCTAGGAAATCCTTGGAGGGTTCTTTTAGTCTGAAAGAATTATCAGGCCCAAGCAATCTTAGCAGGTTTGTAAAAGTTTATTATGCTTTTCAGCAGGCAGGGGGGTGTCAGAGAAAACCTGCAAAGTGTAGGAATCAGGGATACTGATTATATAGTAATAAAACCATAAATCTGGTATCGATTATGCTAACTAGGTGTGCAAAGGTAGAGTTAGGGAGGAGTTTGGAAGTGGTCACTGCTTAAAGGAACATGAACCTTTTATATCAACTGCACATGAGTATTGCCCATAATTGACTGGGAGAAATTCCAGGGTGGGTAGGAGGGGAGGTGTGGTTTTTGCCTTGACACGTCATAAAGTCAGCCAGCGGTCAAATTTGAATGAGAGGTACACAGCCTGTTAGCCATCAAAGTCCCTTTTGATAAGATGGATGTTGGGAAGCTGGGCTAATTGAGGATTCAGGATGAGTCTGATTGTGAGGAGTTATCTTACTGATAATGCATTGAAGGATTCATAGTTTGCAGCTGGCCACTAGAACAAAGGAGGTATACATTTCTCTAACTAAGGATTTGTTTATAGAATGCTTTTCAAGGATTCATAGGTATGGCTTGTTGTATCTTACCAAGCAAGGATAGATAGAGTTAATGGTTTCAGGGAAAACACTTTTAGGCTGGGGGCAGGGGAGAGACAGAGTTAATGCTTGATGGCCTGGGGGGAAGTGTGACTTTTACAACTTAATTGCACAGGCTGATGTTACAGACTGATGTTATATACATAGGTACCGGAACACAAGTGAGGTTTTTACAGACTGAAGTTACAACAATGTTACAAAGGCACCCCAAAATGTTCCAGAGGCACCGCATCAGCAGAGTCATATTGCTATTAAGGGTCTAAAGGCCAGATTTGAACTCAGGCAGCTAGATGGCACAGTGGAGATAGTCCTGGGTCCAGAGTCAGGAAGACTCATCTTCATGAGTTCAAACCCTGCCTATGACACTTCCTAGTTGTGTGACCCTGGATAAGTAACTTAACCCTTTGGACTCAGTTTCCTCATATGTAAAATGAACTGGAGAAGGAAATGGCAAACCGCTCAAGGATCTTTGCTAAGAAAATCCCAAATAGGGTCATGTAAAGTTGGACATGACTGAAGATGACTGAACAACACCTTCCTAACTCCAGGCCCAGCACTCTTATCAACTGCACTACCATTAATTTGCACTCTATAATCAGGTTAATGGAAAATAAGAGGGCCCTAAATAAAAGCATGCTATTTTATCTTCTTTTAAAACTTTACTGATCAGATTAAAAGTAGTAAAAACAACAACATGATGCTTACCACTTAATTATATAAAGTGTACAACAGAGTGACAAGAGTTAACTTTTTATCACTTTTTCTAACTCGGTCTATAGAGTGCTAGAAATGTCTCCTCTCTTTGTACACAAGTCCGCTTGCCAAACACTAAAGGCTCAGTTGTATATGCAGGTGTAAAACAAATGGGCCAGCTCTTCATCTGCTATAAGCTAAATGACAGTGACTGGGAATCTAGCCATGTAAAAATACAGAGAAACAGCTGCTTTACTATCAGACTATCAGCAATGCACAACCTGATGATGAGATGATCACCATATGGGGAAGGTATCGCCTGATGTCCTTTTGAAAGGATTCTTTGGTGGTCTGGGCAATGAGAAATGGAGCATTATAGTGGAGTTGGCATTGTTAATGCACGTATTTCATTAATCTGAGCCAAAGGGGGACAAAGTCAAAACCAGATACGCTAGAAAGAAATAGAATCTCAGAGTTGGAAGAAAACCAAATACAATTTTCTGCCCCATGAAGTAGTCCCCTACATCAGACCCCTGAAAGGCTTTGTTGCAATCCTTCAGTAACAGGGTGCTCCCTCTCACTTTACTACACTTTGTCCTTAGAGAAACAGATAAAATTGGCACAGTGAGTATAAGTCTTCTGAACTCTATTTAGAACTTCTGCCTCAAAGCAGATCTAAAAAGAATACAAAAGATAAACAAAACAAAGCAAACAAACAAAAAAACCCCCCAATAACAAAGGGCTAAATGATAATGTTACCAAAAATGGAAGTGATAAGGTGCAGGCTTTGGGAGCCCCCTTGAGTTCTCCTTGAACCTTCCCAAAGGAAGGCATTTGTCTAAGGTTATGGGCCTTAAGTTGTGGCTCTGCCCAAGTCTTTAGCTCTCTTTTGTTGCAACAGTTTCCCAACCTTGATCCTCCAGTTCCCACCCTTGAACTGGCCTGGACCGCCATTGTCTAGGGTCTCCAGGTAGCCTCCCGCAACTTCCCACCCTTAATCACTCATTACTGGAGTCTGGCCTCATCTGACTCCTGAAGACCCTCCCCAAACTCCTCCTCTAGACCACCCCTAGATTCCTCCCACAACCTTTCTATATATAGAATCCCATATTTCCTTCATATGGTGTGAGAGCACCACAGAATGCCCTATCACAGACTTATTCTGGACTGTTTGCCCAATGCAAGCTTTACAGATGTCTAGGCTCCTTTAGAGTCTACCCAATATAGTGAACTTTCCATAAACTTTGTTTTTCTTTGGCTGAGAAGACTTGAGTTGAATTCTTTCAGCAGAACCCAGCATGTTGGCATTTTAGGGTCTCAGGCAACCCTAACCCTCTTTGTGGGTAACCTCTTCAGAAGGAGCTAAAGTCAGGACAATAAACTAGGGCACTGGGAATAACATGTAAAATTCCCTCCATCATTCTCACGTTTTCCATAATGGAAGATGAGGATACTCTCACTGAATTCATGACAAATTCCACCCACCCTGAAAGAAATGATTATTAAATAAGTAATTGTTAATATTGGGGAGACTCATTTTTTCTCTTTCTCATTTGGAGATTAGGTCAAAGTTTAGTTCTCTCAAGGGCAGGGCTGATAATGAAATCTTGAAATTGTTGCCCATACCAACTGGAGAACCTAACCAAGAATTTAATCTAAGGTGCATTTGAATCCATTGTGTTCCACTCCTGGAGGCTAGATTGCCTGAGGCTGTGGTGGTCTGGCTTGAGATAGTCTCTCTTTGTCCATATGTGTCATAATCAGCCTTGTCCTTCAGCTCCTCATTAGAATAGGTTATAATATCCATTCTCTCATTACTTGTTAACCAGTTAGAGTTGATTGCCATCCTCAGGAACACCCAGTCTTCCAAGGAAATATGAGCCTTGAGTACATTCCATGAGGGGTCTTTGGCATTCAAAAGCATCACTGAACTCCTTTTTAAATTATTTGCTGGAAATGATTAACAAAATGATTAATTAGCCAGAAATTGTGTCTCAAACTTTTTATGTGTCATATCCTTGAATGATCACATGATCTTGGACTTAGCAAGAACCTTTAGAGACAACTCCTGATTTTGTAAATGAGGGAATTAAAGGAGAAAAAAAAACTGATCTAAAGCAACTTCCCTTTGGACAAATAATTAAACTACATTTTCTTGCAAATATACTCAATAGAAGGCAGCATAATATCACAAAAATGTAATTCTAAAGTTTATTCCATGGTTATATTAAGAATAAATAAAGTAGGAGGCACTGGGTGGGGAAGCAAAGGGGAACATGTGGACAACCTCTACCTGAGATTTCATTGATGTAGATAGCTTCCATTGTGGAAACTCCCTTTATTGATGCAGATGAGCAAAGTGTTGAAAATGAAAAAGAAGCAGTATAGTACAATGGAAAAATCTTGTATTTGGAGCTGAAAGTTCTGGATCCAAATCCTGGCTCTCCTACTTATTGTCTGTGTGAATCTGAGCAGGTCCTTGAATTTGAAGAGATCTTAGTTTCTTCATCTATCAAATAAGGTGGATGGATTGGATAATCTCTAAATTTCCTTCTAGCTCTAATTATCTGATTTTATGAGTTTACTCTGCCCTGAGGCAGTCTATCACATTTTGTGACAGTTCTAATTGTTTTCATCTTTAAGAAAACTTTTACTTTACTTCAATTGACAAGTGCAGGTATTTAAGCCTATGATCATAGAATATAAAAAGAAAACAAGTAAAATGAGCCCACAAACTGAAAAGAAAATGACAAAAACGTACTGAATTTAAGTAACTTCACATTTTCTTTCCTTTTGGCTTACAATTCTCCTAATTATCCTTTAATCTTAGTGATCTATTTTTCTCTGCTTATTTCTGGTATATTAATTGGCTGATCTAATGCTTAGAAAGTACAAATAACTCTGGAATTTTCCCTTTTATTTTTTTAAATTTTTAAATTTTTTTAACAAGAGCATATGAAGAAATAGATTTGCCTCTTAGGACTGCTTTAGCATGAATCATGAATTTGTAATGAATTTTATTATATTATATTATAATATCTATACATATTATATTATACTTGTTTTTTATTTAAAATATTTTTATTTATTTATGTGATTTGAACTTAAGCCCTGTCTTAAGCAAATTATTAGTGTCCATTTTGTCTTGCACTTCTTGATCACATTCTCTTACTGATTGGTATTCTTTATTGAATACTGGCTTACAAAAGTAGTGTTTAAGTTTTCTGATTGTGTGTATTCGTAAGACCTTTTTGCTTTAAGATACGATTATTTTTTGTATATGTTTCATGACCATTTGTATCAAAATCAATTGTCTAACAAAACTATCCAGTACATTCATACCATGTACCTGCAATGGCACCTAGATGGCAAAGTGAATATAGCACTGAGACTGGTATTATGAAAGCTCGTCTTCCTGAGTTCAAATTTAGCTTTGGATTCTTACCAACTATGTGACCCTGGGCAAATCACTTAACCCTGTTTGCCTCAGTCCCTCATCTATAAAATGAACTAGAAAATGAAATGACAAACCTTTCCATTTTCTTTGCCAAGAAAACCCCAAATGGCATCACAGAGGCAGATGCAACTGAAAAATGACTGAACAACAAACATAACTTGCCTATAACTCTATAACAGCAAGTCAATATATTATTACTATTTTATCTGGGACCAATGTCAAGCAGGAATATGGATAGTTGAAGACTTCCATTAGATGTTATAGATTTCCTACAGTAAATTGGAAGTGAGAATCTGGAGCTTAGGAAAGAGATAAGAGTAGAGAAATCTCTTTAGTCTAACAAATAGAGACCTCTACAATGGGTTTCCTGTGTTGAATCTCAACCCCAACAGGGGGATGATAATTAGTGGATAATTGTCAGCACCTTGGCAAAGAGCTCTTTTAAGGAAAATGGCATAGTTCAAGGTGTGATCTGGTAGAGCAAACAGTATGTTGTGCAGGGTCCAGTCAGAGTGCTATAGGCTACGCAAATCTAGGTACTTGGCAGGATGGGCAAACAGAGCTTGAAATGCCGGGCAGAAGGAAATCTCAGCACTAAATCAGAGGACACATTTCGAGAGGGAATGATTCATGTTATTTAGAGGAAAGTTGGTTGAAAGCAGTTTCGTTGTCTAGTACAGTATAGTTTGAGGACGGTTGCATACTAACTTTTTTCCTTATTCTCATGCATCAATATTTCTTTGGTGCTGGATGTATAGTTATGTCTGTCATTGTCTTGCTCAAATTTACCACATGCATGGTAGACACTTTGTCTTTGTAGAAAAAAAAAAAGCAGCCTTGAATGTTCCATTTAAGGCAAATGCTTTCTTAAAATCGATAAGAAATGAACGGGGCAGGTTCACATATAGTACAAAGCTTTCAGGCAATTGTATGAGTCAGTAAAAGTACTGCCTGTAATCAGTCATTTCCCCCTTTCAATCTTCCCATCTTTGAGATGTGTTGTGCATTAACTTTAAGATTATATTACCACTAGTGAATATTTCTTTTTTATGTTTGGTCAGATACAGACACTTTTACCAACTTCATTTTTTAGGTTCCATTTTCATTTTGTTCATATAGCATATCTGGAATAGTCCAGTAGAAAATAATGATAATAGTAATAATAACAATAACAACATTTATATAGCACTTACTCACTATGACCAGGTATTATACCGAGGACTTCAAAATTATTGGATTATTTGATCTTCACAACAACCCTGGGAGGTAGGTGCTATTACTATCTTCATTTTACAGATGCCTTGCCCAGGATCAATCACAAAACTAGTCAAGTCTGAGGCTGTATTTGATCTCAAGTCTTCCTGACTCCAGGACCAGCACTCTACCCACTAAGCCACCTAGCTGCCAGAATAGGTCTAATTTTGCACTAAATTGATACTTTTGGGAGGTCTGTGGTAAAATGTGGATAAGAATTGTAATGGATAGAGAAGCACAGAGGCTTTAGTGTTTAAAAATGCAAATTCACTAAAATACCACCCACATGTGAAGTTGTCATTTTCAACATTTATTTTGTAATGTACAGTGAAGTTTTTCAAAGCCCATGATCAACGGAGGATTCAACTTAATTTACCTGGTGACAAGGATTTAATTTAGAGAAAAAAAGGTACAAAGCTAATTTCTTAGGAAAAAGGAGAGAAAACGGCATCATACTTATTGCAAAAACTTAGCTTTGTTTGATATTTAATAAATTTATGGTTTATATAAACATTTCCTTTTCCCATGGAATTTGTAATCTATCAGAATGTACATTCAATTCAATAAGTATTTATTAAACGCTTAATATTTTCATTCTCTCATCTTATGTAATTATTAATTCAGGACTTTCCACGCAACTTCCACAGAGAATCAACCTAATACAAGAGAGGCCCGTCTCTGGGTCCTTTTTAATAAATCAATGGCAGGAATGTAACAATCTGCTGTTCATTTTTTTTTTTTAACTATTTGATGATTTGACCTATTTTTCGAATCATATATAAGTGAGATGAGTTATGCCAGAAATGTGCCATTAGAATGTAAAACTCTAGATGACAGGAGCTGCTTGATTTTATTTTTCCTTTTCATTTGTATTCACAGTTCTAAGCACAGTTACACAGAATCTGAAATGTTTGTTTGAATGAGTCTTTGTTGAATGAATCAGTGTCTTCAGGCAAGATTTTTACGTCATTTTCTGTGTGTAAGACATCATTAGTAATAAGCCTCTACCATGTATCTTTCCATTACTCTTTCTTGTAACTTTGATTTTTTTTTTCCTCTAAGATTGAGGTATTCTATGATTCATATACTTTGGGAGAAAAGTGTTCTTCCAGTCCCAATCTCCTTACTTACTTCTCACTACTTTCTAATATGAATCTACTTTCCTAATCAAATTAGTCTCCATATTATCCTGTGAAAACTTCAGTTATTCCTACCACTTTGCTTTTCCTCATATGGATATCTTACTAGTAAATTTTCATATATGTGTGTATGTATATGTGTAAATGTATATACATACATACACACACATACACACGTACAAATATACACGCATATAGTATCCTCCCTAAATATAATGTAAATTCATTGAAGGCAAGAGTTTGTTTTCTCCACAGCATTTTTTGCATACCTGATGCTTAAAAAGACTTGACCAGTCTAATGATAGCTCTTATAATACTTACGTCTTGGAACTTAGCTTTTAAACTTTAAACATAGTATGTTGATTGCTAACTATTGTATTTGGAAATACAATACATTGTATTTCTCACTAAAATACAAAGCTCTTGAATGAGACCATTTCTCAAACATAATCATAGAAATGTAAAACACAGCTATTATTTTGTAGTAGAAATAATGTCCAAATTCTCCACCCATCTCACCACCTTGACATCCTGGGAATCTAAATTGCTTTTGACTTCCCATGACACTTCCTATACTTAGTTTATTTTGGGATACTAAGGTAGGGTATGAAAAAAGAAAAAGGAAATAACAGAATTGGCTAGGAGAAATACATGAGCAATGTAGGTGGATTGTTGATCCCTGTGAGAACTCTTGTGTAAGGTCATAGGGACCAGAGTATTATCAGAGGTTACAGAAAAAACGACCTATCCGAATTTCAAGTTATGTTTTCTCTATTATGATGTAGCTTGATATAAGACATGTTCTGTAATGCTACTTCCCTATAGACCAGTGGTTCTCAACCTTAACTGCTTATACATGTAGTCATCCCCTCCTGATTTTGAAGGACCTTTCTCTCAGAGTATTGTGAGTTAGTACTAAATAAGTTGTAAGCTGACAGTGTTTTGATGGTTCCCTTTCCCTGAGGCTGATTCTTTTCAATAGGAGTCTTTTGAAGACTTAAAACCTTTCAAGATTCATATGAACAGAATTGATAATTAGATTTCAGGCTTAAGTCAGACTGGTGAGACTTTGGAGTGAGAATAAAACTCTTTGTCCCACTACATATACTCTGCATATTGCAGTAAATACCCCCTACTTTCAAAACCACTTCCAGTTTCTGTTGAATCATTTTCAGTTGTGTTCGACTCTCCTTTGACCCCATTTGGGGTTTTCTTGGCAAAGATACTGGAGTGGTTTGCCATTTCTTTCTCAAGTTCATTTTCCAGATGAGGCAAATGGGCTTAGGGTCAGACAGTTGTTAAGTGTTTGAGGCTGGATTTGAATTCAGGAAGGTAAGTATTGGATCCATTGAGCACCAAGTTACCCTTACTCTTTTGAGTGAGGAAGAGTAAATGGAGAGGGTTTGTTCTATGAACTATAGATATAATTTCATAATGTCCAGAATAAAGTAAAACTCTAACAACATTTCTAGATTTTTCTCCCCCCCCCCCCCCCCAGAGCAACCTAGTGAATTTTAGTACTAATTAAATATTGGAAATAGCAAGGATCCTGACACTAATCAATTCAAGCAGGAGATGCATGACCTTTACAAAATTCAATTCAGTCCTAGAACCTCCACTATGTTCTTTAAACCAAAGAAATTGGCTCTTCAAAGAATATTACCTTTTTTTATTTTAGTATAAGACAAATGCTTTCCAATGATTTTCATTAGACAAGATTTCTGTGTTGGGTATTGTTTATTGTAATATGGGCCCTCTGCTAATGGCACCAAGGCATTCAAGGTCCCAGGTTCCTAGTTACATTTCTAAGTACTTTTGCCTCAGGGAAGGGGAAGGAGAGGAGGGAGGGAGGGAGGGAGGGAGGGAGAAAGGTTGGAAGAGAGGAAGAGAGAGAGAAAGAGGTTATATATATTCAGTGCACTTGACCTCTTCTAAATCATTTTATCATTATGTATTGTTTATAAAGCTTCTCGATATCACATGAATTTTATTTACAAATATAAAAATAAAATCACAATAGAAAGATGGAAAAAGGATAAAATATATACTCAAATAATATATTTACAAAATGAAAGTATAAGATTCACATTTAAATATGTCAAAATGATAAATTAAAGCATACATGGCTAGTTCCTGAATGCTAAGTATGGCAGACATCCAAACTGGCACAGGTCCATTGGTCCTGGGCCTTTCAGGAGAGCCAGTGAGGTTGGAAAAATGACTATATTTGTGTAAAATAGTAATGAGTAAACAGGCCTAGCAAGGGTAAGCAACTTGCCCAAGATTAGGTAGATAAAATGTGCCAGGGCCAGGATCTTCTGATTCCAAATCTTATATTCTTTCAAATATATTAAGTTGCCTGCTAGAGGTTGGGTTCTATTACTGACTACTTGCATTACTTTGAACAACTCATTTAGGCTTCATAGAGTTTTAAAATGAGGATACTAGACTAGATGATTTCTATGTCTTCAGACTCTCAATCCCATGATTATCTAAAACCATTTAAATCTTTATATAGTTCATACTTTCACAATTGAATATACAGGAATAATAGCTAGTATTTATATGGTTATTTTAAGGTTGACAAAGTACTTTATTAACATCATCTCATTTTAACTTCACAACAACAGTGGTAAGAGTGGCCATTATCATAGCCATTTTATAGATGAGGAAAATGAAGTACCTAAAGCTAAATGACTTGTGTGTTGAGACACCTAGCTGGTAAGTGTGCACCTACAACACCTAGTAGCCATGTAGCCAAACTTGCAGCAATGAAAGTTTTGAGCAAAGTTCTGCTTATTCTTGGGTGACAGACATATCATACATCATTAGGCTCTTTGAAAGAATACATTCAACTTGACCAGACTTGACTTAGTTGATGCCCTTTAGCCCAAAAAAATGAGGTCAACTTCATATCACAATGTTGCATTGAAGTAGAGATTGAGTAGGATACATTTCTCAATTAAAATGTCAACATTCCACTTAAATCCAACAAAAAACAAATTTAAACAGTCCTTGACATAAGCAAGCTTGCATTCTATTAGGTAATTATTGTGATTTTTTTCCCCCTGTGACCAACTGCAGCATTCTTATGGGGATAATGAGAAAGGTTGGTGAACATTGTATTTAATTTTACTTTTTGATACAGAAAATTACCTTTAAACTATTTTCAGATCTTGAGGAATCAACTTTCATTTTGTGTGCAGCATGATTCTTCTTATTTGAAACAATTGATGTTGCTTATTTTTGTGGGATTTTAAGAATAGCTAAAATCTTTGTATTTTCCCTAATGGCCTACAGCCCTTTCTATACCATTTCCATGCTAGAAACATGTAGTCTGCCTGTTACTTAACATCAATGTTACCATGCTTTATAGGAGCTATGTATGCTCCTTCATCACCTTTGCAATTATTTGAGTCTATCATGATTAAACTAAGGATGCATTGTCTTCAAGATGCTGCATGGTCAACTGGTTAATCTGTTAATTTTCCCAGGAAAAAACAGATTTATATGAGTAGGCTTTTGTTTAATAAATGCTGAGAAACAAAGTTTGGAGAACAAACTTGATGAGGAATTTTGGAGAAGAAATGACCCCTTTGAAGTCAATTAAGGGAACTGAGATCCTTTCTCCATTTTACTATGTGAAGTTGAGTGAATATACTTTTCACTCTAATGGATTAAGAGTTAATTTGTTCTAATATATCAATTTTGCTTTTCAATTGCCATTCCCAAGTGCTAAGTACTACCTTTAGGTGATCGCTCCATGTGCCCTACATCTCTCTACATTAGCCTAATTTACATTAGCCAGGTATGATAGTCAAATCTCAGTAATCCACAAACTGAAAAGGCCAAGAAACCACTGATCCCTGAAATCTAATTCTAAATCCTATACTAGTGTACCTTTCAGGAGCAATCGATCACCAACAAAAAAGGCTTCTTTCTTTCTAAAGGACTAAAAAAAAATTCTTAATTAACAGGAAGTTGACAAAATGCAGATGTGGGAAGTAAGTAGAAACAAAGGCTATGGATAATACACTATCACTCTTTCCATGGGAAATACTGGTCTATGAAGGAGGAAATCTTGTGTTTTAGTGGGAAAAGATATCAAATTTGAAAATGAAGAACCTGACTTAAATCCTAGGCTCACTACTAACTACCTTTGTGGTCTAGGTCAAGTCATTTGCCATATCTGGGTCTCAATTTCCTCATCTGAAAAAGAAGTAAATGGTGGAATAGGACGAGATTACCTCTAAGGTCCCATATGGCTGATTTGTATTTTGTTCCTTGTTCTGTCATCAACTCGACTCTGAGAAAATAACTTACAGCCCCTTCCCCAATCTCTTTTCCCTGACACATAAAGGAAGTTCAACAATATTTGCTCTACCAGTTTATTGAGTGTCAGGATCAAACAATAATGATAATGATAATGACAGCTCAGACTTGCAGGACATTGTAAGATTTGCAAAGTATTTTACTGTATCTTTTTTTGATTTTCACAAAAATCTTTTGTTTCAGCTGATGTTATTTTGATGTATTTTTGTTTTATAGCTGAGAAAAGAGAGTATCAGTGATAAGACCAACATCTACCACACAAGTGAGCTTGATTTTGGTTTTTTTCTCTTCGGACGCATGAAAATGTTCAGCGGCTCTAATCTACCCTCAATATTTGTTCACTCTAGGAGAAAAAGGCTAGAATTCTCAATATAGCTTCTTGGTCACTTAAGTATAAAAATATAGCCCACAAGGAGTCAAGAGGCTTGTCATATCCTGCTCACTAGATGTGCCACAGTGGAAAGCATAGAGAAGTTATGTTCAATAACCCAATGCTGGCCCTTCTGAACCGATATTGTAACCTAACTCAACAATCTTTCCATTTCACTGTTAAAAAAAAAAAAGACTTCAAAAATACAACAAAAACTAGATATTAGGCGGCCTACAAGTGATTAATTTCATCTTAGTCCTTAGCCTGAACTTAGATTGATCTAAGTAAACTTTAGAAAGACAAAGTGACTTATCCAGTATGGATCTTAGGCAGCATTTTAACCCTTGTCGCTCTCAATTCAAGTTCAGCATTCCATCCAATGTATCTTAAGAGATGTCACAATGTTTTAAAAGTGTATAAGTATGATAACAATGTTCCTTGCCTTTCTGGTATGATATTATTAATCAAGGGAGAACACAAGAAATTAATGTTTTACAAATTTCACAAAAATCTTCCCTAGAATATTAATTTGGGGAAGGCATGTTTGTATGGGAAAGAATAATGTAATAGAAATAGCAATGCGTTAGGAATTGGGAGACATCAGCTAGGTTCCTATATTGGTTTCTAATTAACCATTTGACTTTTGGAAGTTACTTAAACTCTCTGGGTTTCAGTTTCTTCATTTGTGAAGCTATTAAATGAAGGGGGTGAATTCTAAGATCTCTAAAGTTACTTTCAGCTCTGAAATTCTTCTCTTTCTTGTGGGGAGGGGTGAGTGGGAGGGATGGGAAGAGTTATAACTTTGTTGCTTTGGTAAATTTCCAGTTGGAAACTTCCTCCATTAATGCAGATGGGTAACTCATCTGCAACTTACGGACATGATAATTGAGAATTGCCTAAGTCAGGGGCTTAAGTGAATTGTCATTAGTGTAACATCTAGTATGTAAAATAGCAAGACTTTAACTCAGGTCTTTCTGAACCCAGAGGCAGCTTTCTACATACTACATGGTACTGCCTCCTCCCCAGATTCTATGATTCTAATCTTTTAAGTTGCCAATTTTCTAAAGAAATTAGGACTCAATATGGGAGACACTGACATAGGACCACCCAACATGGTGTGCCTGCATCAAAGAAGAAACTGTGCTCTATGGGAAAAGCAGAATTGTAGTAGCTCAAAAGAAATGTGGAATGTGCAAATTTTGAGACATTTCCACTCCAAATATTTGTATGGACTATTTGTGCCTAACCTATGGTAAAGTATTCCAAGGTTGCGTTGGTTTGATTAACCACAGTCAGTCACACTATACCTTGACCTCAACATGGTAATGTCATTTTAGTCCTTTTTGAGAAAGAAAGACAACTTTAAGTGTCCACATAACTTGTGTCTTTAGTTGGAATTCTAGAGATTGACAATATTCTAAATTGTCTTTCTCCTTTAAACCTGGTAAAAAAATGAGTCCTAAAAAAAAAAATTCTCCTTACCAACTCTCTTTTACTTCATCATAACGAACTACAGGTATAAATATAAAATGGCTTTAGTCTAAATATTCAATTATTTTATGTTATTTCAATTCAAATAACCTCTTTTCTTTCTGAGGCTGCTCCATTCTCTCTCAGTGTGAAACCAGAAATTTATATATTATTCATCCATCTAAAAACCTTGAGGCAGTACCCCTGTGGAGCATCTCCAGTAATTGGTCTCCAGATGCTGTTGCTACATTGTGCTTTAAAAGTCCTTAAACATTCTGAGAACACACTTCCATCTGCTTCACAAGATGCATATGTTGGAAGTAACACCAGATTGATCAGCCATATTTCTACCCTACTCTACCAGTACCTAATGATTATGTATCTAATATGCAGCCTACTGTAATTTATCTAAACGAACACAGAAGAATGAAAGTATGGTATTAAGTGACTGCTCTGTCAGCTAAAAGTTGTATGTGTTAGGATAAAAATGGTCAGGGCTCCTACTACTCTTCTGCTAAATAATTTTAGGCAATTGCTTTGATTATTTAAAGGAAGCAGGTGTTGCTTCACATGACAAATTGATCTCTATTATGCCTTATCCCATATAAGCTTTGCAGAATTATGCCAGAGATACTATTAGAATGAATAAGCATACACCCATAAATCAAGTCAGCATACAATGAAAAGTTTACACTAATACAAAAGTAACATCTGGACCATTATTGTACGCCACCTTGGCAAATTTAATCCTTAATCTGTGCTCCATTGTTGCATGCAACAGGAAGGATCAAGACCTTATGAAATCTATCACACTTTTCACCTTGCACAAGACCTTTTTCTCCTTGGTCCTTTGCTACACTCATCAGCCCTGTGAACCTGGACAAGTCATAACCTTGTACTTCTGTGCTTCCATTTCCTTCTTTGTAAATGGGCATAATAACAGCATCTGTCTCACAGGGTTTTGTTGATCAAATGAAATAAGTTAAAAATAAGTCTTTTCAAACCTCACAATGTTATATAAATGCTACCATTATTAGAGTGCAGCTCACGAAGGCCAGGGTCGAAGCTTAGATTTCTTTGCATTCCCCCCTCATTTGGTCTGCAGAAGACAAGTCAGAGGACCTGTCTGGTGACTGAGTATTGTTAATGTTGATATAGACAAACAAGATTCTTGTCTACATTGCATTCAGAAGAAAAAGACAAAAATGAAAGTGTTTCTGCCCTTGAGGAGCTTATATTCAATCAGGGACGGCAATATTTATTTATATCAGAATATCCCTTTGGAGGGAAACAAGAGCAGCTGAGAAAAATCAGTAAAGGTGACAGATAGAAGGTCTCATTTGAGCTGAACCTTTAAAAAAACCTGAGCATTCTAAGGGGCAGAGTCTTGTAGTTACACGACTTCTGGAGACTGGGATAGAATGAAAAACCTTGTTTGAAGTTCACAGTATAAGGCTAATTGGAAAAACAACAAACATTCAAGGTTCAATGTCTCCTGGTAGAAGTTGGCTTTCAGCTATCTGGTTCAATTTAACATTCATGCATTTATTAAGCACTAACTGTTTTCAGAGGATTTTGTTATAGTCATTCTGTCCATTAAATTTAAAAAGAAGGAATTTATTAATTTTCTACTATGTGGTAGATATTCTTCTAGGGACTGGGAATACAAAAATTAAACTGTCCCTAACCCTGATTAGATTAAATTCTGCCGAGGGTTGAGGGGGTTGTGTAATTAATGACCTGGGATTTTCTGGCACTCAATGAAAGAGCAACCTCTTTATAACCTAGACTCTAAGACAACAGTTTAAGACTCAGGTACAATGTAAAGAGCATTGGCTCTGGATTAGAAGGACCTGGATTCAAATTCCTCCACTGACCCTTACTACCTGTGTGACATTGGGCAAGTTGTAGCCTCCCTGGGCCTTAATTTCATCTGCTGTAAAATCAGGTTGGACTAGATAGGTTTGGTGCTACTTTTCCCTTCTAGATCTATGATCCATGGTGGTCATACATAATGGCACAGGTGGGATTTATACACAGATTTGTCTGACAGTCTAGTGATCTATGTGTAATGCTACCATTCCCCAAACTCTGGCCCCAGACACCCTGTTTAAGTTTACTTTATATTACTCCCCTTCAAATAGATTTATTTGCTCTTCATCAGATACTCCATTTTAGTTTCTATACTATATAGACTACCTCCTCTCTGCCTTCCCCAGTCCCTTTACCTGCCCCATGTTTGGAATTAATTCTTTTTTTTTTTTCTACTTTACCTCTTAGAATTCCTAGATTCCTTCAAAGTTTAACTCATGTATCATGTACTAGGTCACAGTCTTTCCTGATCCCATTAGTTGTTGTTTCTCCCTTTTTATAATATTATATGTTAATATACATGTTTTATTTCCCCCATAAAATATAAGTTCATTTAGCACAGAGATTGTTTCTCATCATGTATTCTGGAAATACCATGCTTGTCTCTCTGAGTAGAGATTCTTTCGTTCTGTATTTTTATATCTCTAGCCACAGGCATAGGATCTAACAAATAGCAGGTGCATAATGAATGCTTGATGATTTATTGATGTTCTCTTGGTATCTCCAGTGTAGACAGTGTACACAAACATTTGCTGGACTGGAATAGACTGGATTAGGTATAAACTTGGAAGAATAAAAACTTAGATAAGATACGTATTCTAAAGATGCTTGACAATTAGTCATGTAACCCAAAATAAGGCAGATACAGAAAAAGGTTCAGGAAGGAACAAAATCAGGCCATGGAAGCCAGTAGGTAGAGATGATAAAACCAAGTATGGAAACAAGTAGGGAATAAAGCTCAGATTGCAAGACCAGCCAGAGAATCCATAGACCAGGATAAGAGTATATACTAGTATACAAGAATATATAATAGTATAGAGAGTCCAGGCTAAAACTGCTGATCCCAAGTCATGCATCATATCTGCCTTATGCACTGCCTTGAAGGAGGAGCTTTCTAGGTGTGGGCAGTTCTTATGCATGGAAATCAGTCTCATTACTTTATGAGAACAAATACCGCATGTACTTGATTGGGGTGTGACACGGAGAAGAGGGGAAGGAGAGGACTTCTAGAAAGAAAGAGAGAAAGGTTGAAACAGAATGATGATGTGGGAGGAAGATTTCTGCTTTACTGCTTAGATTGCTAAGTATTACTCATGCTTCCTAGGATTTATCTAGTCATGTCCAATTCTACCACCTAATAGCTTTGATAAAACTAGACTTGGTCATTATACCTTGACGCTTTCATGATGCGCAAACATCTCCCTTCAAAACCAAAGTACGGCATTGTGAATCATGAGTTGAGCCCCAAACCCCAATTGGCTTCTTAATCCCATAATCATTACCATTTCTACACCTTAACAAGATTCCCCATCCCAAATCCCTTTTGTGTCCTGATTTGTATACCTTCTAAGGAAGAGTTTCTTAACCTTTTTGTTCTGTATCATCATCTCTTTGTCAGTCTGGTGAAACTTAGGAATTCCTTCTCAGAATAAGGTTTTTAAATGCCCAATAGATAGCATTTATATAGTGCTTGAAGGTCTTCAAATTAATTTACAAATATTATCTCATTTTACCTTCACAACAACCCTGGGAGATAGATGTTATTATTATTCCAATTTATGAAGGTGGTAGCTGAGGCAGATAAAAGTTAAGTGACTGTCTCAGGCTCGCTGAAGCAGTATTTGAACTTGGGTCTTCTTGACTTCAAGTCCAGAACCTCTATCCACTTGTGTCACCTAGCATCTAACAAATGCGTTAAAAAACAAACATAGGATTACCAAAGAAACTAATTATTTTGAAGTATAGTTATGAAAATATGAAAAAGTTCACAAAACCTAGGTTAAGAATGCTACATTTCAGTATGCACTCCTGTGGTCTTAGATTAATTAAGTTCAAGGGTTCTGAGCAACAACAGGCTAGGCCCATTGGATATCTGCAATAATTTTGACACCAATATGGTAGGCCCTTCTCCTGCAGCACAGACTGACCATGATGCCTGAGGAAAGGTGAAATCGCCAAGGAGGGCAAATATCAAAACTCCTATGTCTATCAGTCGTGGAATCGAGCCTGTTTTTGGTAGGGGTACTTCGAGCCTAAATGAGACAGGGAGACCCAGTCTCAAAACAAGTAAACACAATCAACAAAATAAAAAACAATGTTGTAAGGCAAGTCTGATGGTTCACAGGCTGCCTGAGGCCCACCAAAGAATTTTGAGTGGTTCGCAAAAAATATAGAGGATATTAAAGAAAGTAAAGATGTAATGAATGCTTTTTTCATGCCCTATTTAACCCTCCTTCCACTATTCACTATTGTGCCCATGACACAACTTGCTGTGTGGGTTGCCACGGTACACTCTCTCCTGTTTGTCACATGATCTGTGGCCACCACCCATCACCAGTCTGTCTCTGTTCTGAGAGGAGCAAGAGTCATATCTTTTTGCTGTATTTTTGGGCATTACTGGTGTTGAACAGGCACAAAACGAGTGCAGGCATGTGCTAATGACGATGGTGCCTTCTGTGCAATGAGGGGCAGCAACTCAAGGGCTTCTTCCCCTCCCTGTTGCTGTACTGCTGCCCTCCAGGTTACATGAGTGTCTGGCATTCTCTCCAAGGTCAGATACCCAGTTCAGTATTTCTTTGTATGTGAACAGTTGCTGTGCAGATTTTTTTTTGTTCTGATATTAAAGGTTTTGGGGTGACTATGCAAAATGGATGATAAAAAGAAACAGACAATTGAATCAGAACCTTGAATGTTTAATCTGGAGTGGATAAACAGATACTTGTTTATTTACAAGAGAGACATAATATTGTGCCTCATTTGTTGAGAAGTAATAGCTCTTCCAAAGGAATACAATCTTTGTTGCCTTTTCAAATCAAAATATCCTGACTTAAGCAAATTAGACTCCAATGAAAAACAAACTGAAGCATCTAAATTGCTGAAAAATGTCAGTGGGGAAGGTGGCTTCTAATGTTAGTTTTCAGATTTCTAAAGAAATTGCTGCTTCTGGGAAGTCTTTTACTAAAGGTGACTTCATAAAGAAGTGTTTTCTGATTGCAGTTTCTGGATCATGTACCAATTTTAAAAAAAAAAGTGTTTTTGAGAAGTAGTGTAATCATTAATTATACCTTTACTTGGAAAGTGAGCCACTAAAAGCCTATCTGCAGCCCAAAGGAGTTTAACCTATTTTAATTTTGGCCCCTACCTACTGCCAAGTTGTATAGGTCTGTTCTAAGGAGATAATGAGCTCATCTGATAAAATAACTCCTGTTGATCTAGTGGAGAGCCATTATAAATAAAATATGCCTTTCCATCTCCTTGCCTACACCCATTCTCAGATAAATAAGTGAAAGTAACAACTCCAAACTAAAATCTTGCATTTTTACTTGTTGGACTAGTCTAGTTTTAAATAATTTGCATGCGTGGGGACTTAAAGCAAGGCATGAAAGAATCCATTTGTAGGTTTATCCTCAGGTTTCTATGTCACCTTTTAAATAGGTCCTGAGCTACTGACTAGGTTACTTATGACATAAGACTGACCTTACCTACAATGGTGCATTTCCTACAGAATGGACATATTCCCTGATTATCATGCAAAATCTGCTCTGTTCTCTTGACTCCATAGCATGTGAAAATTGTTCCAGAAGAATGCTCTAGACAGTTTTTGACAAAACCTCTTTATATCTGTTTTACTTTTAATAACTTGAATTTCCTTTCAGAAAACAGTCTTTCCCTTTCTACGTTGCACTGATGGATTTGAAAGAAGAATGCCTGGGCTGACTAATTTTCATGCATGAGAGGGTCTCAGTATGCATTCAACAAGGAAGCAAAAGTCTTCTATTAAAGGAAAGATTGTGTATGACAGAAGAAATATGGGCAGAGGACATGAGCTGATTTGAATATGCAATCAGTCTAGTAGACAGCAAAAGGAATACAAGCTTGTCTTCAGTGTCATCATAATAGTAAACCAGCAGCAACCTAATCACCTTCTGGAAAATAAAAGAAAGGCCTCCTTAGATTTGCAACACTGAATATTTCCATGAGCTGCTCCCACCCTGCCACTTTAGGCAAGCATAAAAGGAAGCAATCACAAATAGATGAATGTAGCTTTATAATTTCATAATCATAAGGAAAATGGACTCATTTTCCTTATTCAATGATTTTCTCTGTTCCCAACTCAACTCAATGATTTGGGAGACTCTAAAGTCCTTCTTTAGCTCCAAATTGAAGATCTTATTAATTTAGAGCATTAGAAAGCTCAGCTGACTAGCCTTTCTACACTACAGCTCCTTTGTCTAGGTAGCCTCAATCATCATCATCATGTATTTATTTATGATTACCATATTTCATGGCATAATAGTCATGACCGCATAATCATTGCACCCTGTTTTTCAGGCCAAAAACTGGTTTATAACCTTTCATTGTGTAATTGTTGCATGATGTAATTCTGTTCATCATGCCACTTAAAAAGTAAACAGACCAGCAATGTGAATACCAATGGCATAGGAATACATAATTATTTCCCCCTCACTGAGAGCCAGAAGCCTAGAATTCTCACTTCATATGCATTGTCAATATTCAATTTTAATATATATTCATGAGTATTCCATACATCCTAATCTTGCACCAAACACAGTATAGTAATAAATGATTTTTAAGCAGGACTGGCACAATTTTTTTAAACAAGCTTCACAAAATCCTTATATCCCACTTTTTTGTAAGAAAAAAATGACATGAAATGTGCCATGATTATGCAGTGAAATATGGTATTACTGTTAACCAAGAATTATGCTAGGTACTGGAGATACAGGGCCAAGAGGGAAATGAGCTCTTCTCTCTGAAAGATAATGGCTTATCAGAGGATACAATGTATATGCATTTAAGTAAGAATGAAATACTAAGCATCTAAGGTAGGGGTTCTAAACATTTTTTGGTTATAAACTCCTTTGGTAGCTGGGTGAAACCCTTTTCAGAATAATGTCTTTAAATTAATAAAATAAAATACATAAGACACCAAAGGAAAATCATCATATATAGCTATATACACATATGTGTGTGTATGTATGTATGTATGTATGTATGTATGTAAGTTCATGGACCCTGTATTAAGAACCCCTAATTTGGGAGTTCAAGAAAAGCCTTATAAAGGAAGTGGTATGTCAGTCAAACTGTGAAGGAGGCTGGAGATTATAAGACATGATCATAAAAAAGTTGTTCTTTCAAGGCCAATGTAAAGTCATGGAGAGAGGAGAGAAAATATCAAGGACCAAATGGGCCTTGAATAGCCTGTAGAGTACCTGCTGGGGAGTAATGTGTCACAAGCCTAGAAAGGCAGGGTGAAGCCAACTTGTGGAGTGCTTTAAATGACAAGTTGAGGAATTTGTATTCTGTCCTAGAAACAACAGGGAACCTCTGGAACTTTTTAGGCAAGGGAATTTATGTAATCAAAATTATCATTTTATCTCCTCTCTATCTCTTCTTTAATCATAAATTCTTCTTCTATCCATAGAGCTGACTGGTAATTTCTTCTATGCACCAATAATTTATGATATCACTCTTTGTATTTAAATTATGTATGTATTTTGAGCTTATTTTGGTAGACATTGTGAGAGGCTGGTTTATGTCTAGTTTCTGTTATAATGATATCGTCAAATTGTGAGTTCTTATCCCAATAGCTAGGATCTATGGCCTTATCAAACACTAGTCACTGTGCTCATTTTCCTCTGCATATTGAGTACTAAATCTGCTCTTTTGTGTTGCCCTGCTCTTGACTATTGTAAGACCATGGTATTTTAAGACTCACTAGACTGTAGTTGTAGTCCTGGGCTCATGGATGACCTCCACTGACTGTCTCTATCTCTAGACCCTAATTATCTAAACTTCCACAGCCAAAGAATTAAGCAGAAAAGGGAAAGCATCTGAATTTAACTTTCCCTTCTTGTTTGTGCAGAGGTCCCTCTTAGGACAAAACTTCCTGAGGAGGCCTCTCTAATGCTTAAAAGAAGTAGATCTCAACATTTCCTCATGTAATGTTAATGAAATAGGAAGATCTTCCCCCACCCATTAATAGACCTAACACAGGAAGGTTGACATGACATGGAGCCTGGGTCACATGGAGACTGAGTCGCATGAAAGCTAAGTCACATGGAACCCAGTGTGGGAGGAGCTTGACCAAGGGGAGAGAGAGAGAAAAAGAGAAAGAGAGAGAGAGAGAAGGAGAGGAAAGGAGAGAGGGAGCAGGAGAGGGAGAGGGAGACAGGAGACAAGAGAGGAGAGAGACAGAGGCAAGCTATGAGTGGGTAGAGGGAGGAATTTATCAAGGGGAATTTTTTTTTGTGGGGAGATCTGATGGAAAGAAGGCTTGGTATGTAGGTGCTCTCTGGATTAGTGATGATTACCTTGTTAAATCTTACCTCCTGGTAAGATTTATTATGTTCTGATGATCTTGCTCTTGCCCATCTGGACCATCATCTAGGCATTTAACATGGCATGTTTAAGGTTGTTATCACTATTGACACCTGACAACCTACCCCAGGAAGCAATAACAATTTTTTTTTCCTCTGAGGCACATACTCCTTCAACATCAATCACCAAGCAATCTACTAAAAGTCATTAAACAATAATTAACAATGCTGCAAATGTCTCTAATCAGTATCTTAAATCAATGGCTTGTCATTTCTATTTTTTTAAATGTTCTTCCCATTACCAGTAGTGCCATTACTCAGCCCCTGCTGAGAAGGCACTTTCTTACCATTTTTCTATAGAGCAAAAGACTTCCAACTCTTTCAACTATTTGATAAAAGGTGACTCTTCATCAATCCACTCTGAAGTGTTCCTGCGCCATTAAGATTCAGAGTAGGAATGTGTCCCTTGGATGGAGTTCCTGACAGGGAATTTTAGCTTTACATCAGCTAGGCAATAGGCTCTTTTTATCTGATCTCACAAAGATGTACTGAGCACAAGCCTCCACATCTTCTCAATCTTTTGAAACTGTAAAACTCAAATTTAAAAAAAAACAAAAACAAAAAAAACAGCTCACACCAAAGCATCAGTCAGTCAGATGTAGATGCAGTGGCATTGTACCTATGGTTGTTTTATGACTAAACAAAGGAAAATTACATGTTAACTTCATTGAAACTTCCCTTAGGATCTCCAGGATATTCAGCACTTTGACTGTTTCTCCTGCAGGATGTTTTGGTATAGCTTTAGAGTCCTGAATAGCTTACTTTCAAAGTTTAAGCCTAGATTAGAATCAATCCTGGTGGAGAAGCCAATACAAAACAGTTTTCATAGGAACAGAGACCAAGAGCTGGAAGCTTAGAAGTCATCCTAACCAATGCCCTCATGAGGAAACTGAGGCCCAGAGAGGTTATTTGGCTTGCCTAGGGTAATACAGCTGGTGTCAAAAGAGAAATGGGAACCCATATCTTCCTGACTCCAAGTCTAGCAATATTTCCACTATACTATGCAAATCCAGTCACCTGCAGGGGGCCTGTTAACATCCCCACTTTCCCTTTGAGATTACATTCCATCTACTCTATATGTGTTTTTTTCACGTACATAGGCATTTTTATGTTGTTTCACCAATTAGAATACAAACCCTTTGAGAACAGGAACTGTTTTTTTTGTTTGGTTGTTTTTTTATTTTTATGTCTTTCTTTTAACCAAGTCCTTAGCACAGTAACTGGTACATAATGAGTACTTAATGAATGTTTGACACTCCCTAACAACATTTTCCCTATTATTGAAGCTTTCTTGTTCCTAATTGAGTATGCCTATGTGTACCAGATGTAGTAGTCTTTTACCACCAAGATATACACAGGAACTATATGAACACAATCATAAAACACTCTTCATATAAATTGGAGAAATATAAATTGTTCATGGGTAGGCTGAGACAATATAAGAAAAACAACAATATTACCTAAGTTAACTTACTCATTCACTACCATACAAAATTACCAAAGAATTACTTTGTAGAGACAAAAAGCTGTGTTATAAAATTCATCTGAAGAAATAAAAGGTCGAAGGAATCATTAAAAAAAAAATGAAAAGGAAGGGAACCTAGAAGGACTGGATCTTTTGAAGGTCCTCAATTTGAATTACAAATAGTGATACTGTGAATGGAGCTTCAGTTCAAGTATGATATATACATTCCAAGAATTTATACTCAGCATTCCACTGGCCTACTCTAAGAAGTGTCAGACTGGGTGCTGTCAGACACATATGTGTGACAACACTGGCCAAATAGTGAATTTATTTGTATTACTGACCAGGCACAACCAAAAGGGATGCAGTTGTTCCATTGCTAGACTGAATGCATCAGAAATCTTGGTGATCTCTGTGGAAGGGGTAAATGTGATCTAAGGCATGGTGGGCTCAGATATGCCTTCACAGGCACCCAAGCTAAGATTCTAGGACTGGCCTCAAAGTGTGTCAATAACAAGAACATAAGGTATACCTAGTCTTCACTGCCTTGATGGTTCTTGGATGATTGGCAGTGAGCGGTCAGGGCTGTAAGATTCATGTCTATAAGAATTGTTACATGGCAAAACAAACAGTAAATGTAAGTGTAAACTTAGTTCTTAAGTACCAGATCTGAAACTACATTCCAAAGTTGAAATCATCAAAACAATTTGGTATCCTCCATGTGATCTGGCACAGAACTTTAAACCCAGTAATTGCTCAGTAAATATTTGTCAATTGTTTCAATCACTTTTAGATGATAGGTCTAAGGAAAGGGAATGTTGTATTTTAGCAACTAAAAAAAAGAGACAGTTATATTGAATGATTCAAAAATATTATTTAGAGAGAAAATAGTGATAAAAAATACAGAAAATAACTGAAGGTAGTGAAACCATTAAAAAAAAGAGGAGAAAATTTCTGTGTATGTGTGTGCGTGTATATAAATATATGTGTGTGTAACCCTGTTTAACTGTTTGATACATCAAATAAATATACATCCCTTCCTAGTATTTCTATTATAGCCGCATATTGAAATTTTCCAACCAGTTTCCTTTTCAAATACACAAATACCATAATAAAAACCAGTGTTCTCAAATCAACATTCTCCCAAGTACAAAGGAAAACTTATTAATGTAGGGTGTTGTCTTAAAAAGACTTATTGAATTTCTTTTAAAAGCATATTTTGTATTTGAACATTTAAAATCAATAGGGTTCATGTTGGCTTGGAGTGTATATAGCCTAACTATCTAAAAACCTAGATTCCATCTCTAGCCTTGCCACTAAACGAAAAATGACTGTAGGGCAAATCCATTAATTGTTGTTTATTTTATTTTCTTGATGTAAAATGTTAACATCATTATTTTTCAATCTATTAAAGACATAATATACTTAGATACTTAGAGGTCTTTGTATAATGCTCTAAATTAGAAGAAAAAGAAGATTTTTTTTAACATGGTACATTTAAGGGTATTATCACTATTGACACCTGACAACCTATCTCAGGAAACAATAACAATTTTTTTTCCTTTGAACCACATATTCCTTCAATATCAATCACCAAGCAACCAAGTAAAAATCGTTAAATAATAAGGAACAATGCTGCAACTCTTTCTAATCAGCATCTTAAATCAATAGCTTGTCATTTCTATATTTTTTTAATGTTCTTCCCATTACCAGTAGTGCCATTACTCTAATTATTAGCAGGTATCATCTACAATGGGGAAATAGAACAAAACTAAACAATAAAAAAATGTTATCCTAGAATGCAATCCATTTTTTTTGCTATGAGTGAAAAACTTCTAATCTTTTGGTTCATTTGAAACCCTTTCCAGATTGTATCATAAACAATAAAACTGTAATTCATCAATAATTGTATATTTATTGATCTGGGCTATCAAATAAGCTTTGATCTAGTAGGAAATTGGGAGCCACTGAAGGCATCAATTAAATTATTGATGAATTTTGTTATAATAAAGCTAATAAACAACCATAATAACAAAGTGCAAATTATACTTTCCAAAAAACTTGATAAAACAAGATATAATGGTTTGTCTAATTGTACAGTGTATGGTTGTGTGCGTGTGAGTGTGTGTGTGTGTGTGTGTGTGTGTGTGGAGGGAAAGTGAGAGAGACAGAGAGACAGAGTCAGAGAGTTATACCTTTTCAATTAATTTTTTTAACATAATAGAAATTTGCCTTTTTACTTTTAACAAGATAAACACAATGTTCATTGTTTTGAACCTGAATTTTGTTCCATTTTATTAATACACTGAGATTTATTCAGCCATTCCCCAATCATTGGGCATGTAGTGTGTATCCTACTTTTTACTTCAATCATACAGCATTCTAGTGAATATTTTTGCCTTATTTCCAGTCTATAACATTTTAAGAGGTACAAATCAAGAAGTGGGAGCCCTGGATCATGTGTCTGAACAGTTTTGTAGTTTTTATTTATAATTCCATATATCTTTATAAAGCGGTTAGATCAGATCATGACACTTAAAATGAATTACCTTATCTGTTTTCTGAAGTCTCATCAATATTTAATTTTTCCACCCTTTATTAATTTTGCTTGCTTGGTGGATAAAAGGAATTGATTCAAAGTTTATCTTAATTTCCACTTCTCTAATTATTAGAAATTGTGAACATGTTTTCAGGTATTTATTCTAAGTTTACATTTTGTCTGCGGAAAATTGGTCACGCACCTTCATTTGTCAGGAAATGGTCTTTAATCTTATAGATTTGGATTAATTCTCTGCATTTTAGGTGTCAGATTTTTATGAAAGATGCATAATACAAAGATTTTTGCTTGCGTATGTTGTTTTCCTTTATTCAGACCTCCCATTTAAAAAAAAATTTCTTCAAAAGCCTTTGCTTTTATGTTGTCAAAATTATTTTGTATTTTGTAATATTCTCTGCATCAGAGCTTAAGAATTTTTATTTATAGTTACCAAGCATATAATCTTCTACTCTCTTTTAATTTTATACATTTTAAAATATTAAAACACATTAGTCATTTGGACTCAATTACAGTGTATAAAGATGACAGAACAGACTAAGTCCAATTTATGACAAATGGTTATACAACTTTCCTACCATGTAGTTATTGCTGAATAATGAGTACCTTCTATAGCAATTTGTGTTCTGGGGTTTATAAAACACTAGAATGCTTTGCACATTTATTTCTAAATCTTGATTTTAAAAATTTATTCTGCTGATTACATTTTCTGCTTTAGTAAAGCACCAGAGGGTTTTTATTAAGTCCTTTATAATATAATTTGAGATTCAATTAATTTCTCTTTTCTGCTTTCTTCATAATTTCTTTTTGTATTCATTTCTTCCTTCATATATATTTGCTTGTCTTTCTTCAAATTTGGTATTTTGATTGTTATAGCATAAAAATTTATTTTGTTAGTAGATTTAGAGATGTAAGTTCAACTTTAATTACTTATTCATTGTCATCATTTTCACCATTCATTTTTAAATTATGTTTTTATTGGTATTTTCTGTTCCTTACTTCCTTAAAAATGTTATTTCAATTATTCCTCTCCTTTCCCTTTCTAGAGATCCATCACAGATGACAAATAGTATTTTCTTAGAGAGAAAAAAAATCAGCACAAGTGATTAATACATTAAAAATGTTAAAAAATGTGTAAAGTGTAACACCTATGGACTTCCAACTTCCATAGAGAGATAGGTTAGGAATGCCTTCTCATACTTCTTCATTTGACCTCTATAATTTTGTTACATTTTCATTCATTTTTTAGAATTAAATATATTTCACTACTCAGTTTTTGTTACTCAATAATGAGAAATAAAAACTGTGCTGAAGATTGAAGCAAAGAAAAACAAAATAATTTAACTTTTGTCAATTAGTGGATTGCCTTTTTTGCACAATTACTTATAAATTATGAGTTTCAGATTTTTGCCTGTGTTTCTTTCTTTACTAGAACATGAGTGCTTGAAAAATATAATACACTCTGACTCTCAGTTAGTTTTCTCATTAAATTTCTCAAATGTCTTTTTTCAAACATTCTGTTGTAGCATGCTATTTTGTTTTTGCTTAGCTTTCTTTAATATATCTCATGTTCTGAAAGGATGATAGTAAATTCTCCTAAAATTAATGCTTATTGTGAGGGTCCTTTTGCACTTCAACCAGCCTTTCATTTAACTATTTTTTGTCCCTTTGGTGCATGGTAAGTATTGATACTACTTTATAACCTGGAGTCCTAAGGAGACTGTAATTTCTCTGTCCATTGGTCAGTCTGATTTTTGCTTTTCTGTCCAAAACTATTATTACAACCTAAGTTTCAGCAGAATCATATTGCATTCATTCAAATACTTTACTTAAATCTATATGATTATCTATGTTTTAGGTGTGTTTCCTGTAAGCAATTATTATGGGACTGTGTTTTCTTATCTCATCTGTAATTTTTTAAAATGAATCAATTCAATGACTCTTTTAAAGGCTTTTACGTTTTTCCCTATATTGCGTTCTATTATAATACCTGGCTTCATCTATACAAGGAACTTTCCAGATTGTCTTGTTTTTACCAGTCCATTTCTCCAGCTTCTGCACATCCACACAGATGAACCTTGAATCATGTTAAAACCCAACATAGATCATGGAAATCTACAAAATCTTTTAAAGATTTGTGTTCTGTCTTCCCAGATAGGAGTGTTCTTTATGAGTAACCCTCTCTCACATCCTTCTACTCTGGTTGGTTTAATATAATAGATCTCTTCTCTCCCGCGTTTTTCTCAATTTTGTCTCTTTCCGTCCACTCTTTTACTCATGCAGTTTTCTCACACTGTTATTTGCCACTGTTTGTCCTTCAAGTTGTGACCTCCCTTATATAAACGTCATTTTTTTTTCCCCTTTGGAGACAGAACAACTCTTTGCTACTTTTGTAACTTATCACAGCATGAAGGTAGGGCTGGATCTTCAAGTTTACACCTGCTGAGCATAACCTCTGGCAGGGTTTTGTTTCCTGCCAAAATATCAGCCTAGTGCTAGACTACATCTCTGGTTTTGAGGACCACCTTAAGGTTCATAACCAGGTTTGCAAGAGTGATGAATTTTTTTACTACAGCAACTCTAAAACACTTTTTTATTAAGCTATGATTAACATTGATTCACTGATGAATTTACCCACGCAAATTAAATCATCAATTCTTGAAGGGCTGAACTATGAAAAATTTATGGATTATCACTCTGTCATTACTTGATTTAAAAATGATTAATCTGTAAAGCTTCTGTTTCATGATTAGTTTGTATGTCAAAAGCCCTCTCTACAGCTAGCTTCTTCTCCAAGTTGGTATGGAAGTCTTTGATTATATTAAGAAAATCATCTTTTTCTCATTAAAAAATATACTTAGTTTGGCAGAATAGACAAATTGACAAAGGTTCAATTCTTTTGTTTTTCTTTGCCTCATTCTTCAGCACTTTTTTTATTTCTCATCATTGACCAAAAGATTTATACTGAAGGTTTATGATATACAATTTGCTTCTTTCTCACTGAATTAAGTTTCTCATATGTCATTGAAGCCTCAGAGTTTGATGACAGTTTCTGGATGAATTAAACTGGTTTGTTTCTTTTATGATAGTATTTTGTTCAGCCTATCAATTTCACCATTGCTCTAGAACTGGAAGGCACCCTGGAAGTCAGCTAGTCTGCCTTGTTTTACAGATGAAGAAAGTGAGCTCCATATAGTCTTAGGGATTTGTCTACGGTCAGATCAGTGGTAAGCATCAGAGGAAAGGTGGCAATTCAAAACATCTAAGTATGGAACATGTCTTCTTTCCACTATACCACAGGGATTTTTCCTGTGAGGATTTTTTTCCATTCACATTTGTTATTGCTATTCTTTTATTTTATTTGGTGTTTTTGTTGCTTTTTTGAAGCTATGAAAGGGCACTGGGCTTATTCACAATCGACCAATAAGCCAGCTTGATTTTTTTTTTTAAACCAAGAATATGGTGAGATGTGTTGGATGTGGGGCTTGGGGCATGAAGATATAAAGTTACCATTCTCATGTCCACTTCCCCACCAGGTCATTCCCATGCTTTATTCATCTTCACTTGACAAAATTTATAGACTATTTAAGAGCTGGTTCAAATCTTCTCTCAATCTATTAATAAACATTTATTTAACATCTATTATATGCCAGGAACTGTGTTAGGCTCTGTTAAGCTAAAAAAAGAAGCAAAAGACAATCCTTACCCCCAAGAAGCTTACAATCTAAAGGGAGAAAAACAAGTGTGTGTATATATACACACATACACAAACATAATATGTATGTATGTGTATATATGCATATATACATGCATACATATATGTGTTTATATGCATGTATATATGTGTATGTATAAAATAGTTACATCCATCCAATCATCCATCTATCTACCTATCTATATATCTAGCTATCTAGCTATAGCTAGGTGGTACAGTTTGGAGTCAGGAAGACTCATTGTCCTGAACTCAAATCTGACTTCAGACATTGATTAGCTCTGTGACCCTGGGCAAATAAGTTAAGCCTGTTTGCCTTAGTTCCTCATGTGTAAAATGAGCTGGAGAAGGAAATAACAAACCACTCCAGTGTCTCTGCCAAGAAAACCTTGAAAAGATTGATGAGGAATAGGACACTACTAAAATGATGAGAACTTATATATCGTATACACATCATATATGTTACATATTATATATATATACACACACACACACACATACGTATTTTCATATGTGCTACACACACAGAACAAGCTATATACAGGACAAACAGGAAACATGTAACAGAGGGGAAGGTACAGAGTTTAAGAGGGGTTGGCAAAGATTTCTTTTTTTCTCTCCCGTGGAGCTTATGCAGATTCCAACAATCATACATTTTTATTTCTGTTTTCAGAACTACTTTCATAGTTACTGATTTACATGACATTTGCCACACTAGGTTGTAAACTCATAGAGCGCAGAGGTCGTGTCATTTATCTCTGCAGCTTCCTCAGTACTTCCACAGTATGATACTTCCATACATGGGAAACGCTTACTACATTTTTCTTTGAATACTTAATAATCTTGTTGAGAAGATTACCTTGATAGCATATACCACATGAACTGTAACCTTTAAAGACTAAAGATCAGGTAGGAGATTAGTGATCTAATATAGTTCTAGGATAATTCAATTTATATGCTTTTATTAAGTTCCCACTTAGTAGCCAGTGCTCTGTTAGGAGTTGGGAACAAAAAGAGAAAACAAATGCAAGAGTAATTACCCTTCCCAAGGGAAATTTCTAGATTACTTGGGGTGGAGAAAGAACAAGTATAAAGCTACAAAAATACCACATATCTAAATAATAAATGCATAACAGTTAGAAGGAAAGGACTAATAATTGTGGGAGTTCCAATAGCTCTATTATAAAAGTTGGCATTTGAGCTGCACTCTGAAGGGAACTCTGGGTTTTGAGAATTGAGTTGAGGAAGGAAAACATTTTGGTTCACAGGAGAGATCCATGCAGGGACAGTGAGATGGAATATCACCTTGAAGGGACACTTGAGTGGAAGATATTGTCCAGAATGTAGAATGTGTGAGAGTACTGTGTAATCAGCCTAAAAAAAAAAATATATATATATATATATATATATATTGAAGCAAGATTGTGAAGAGCTTTAAATACCAGAAGGAAGAGCTTCTATTTTACTCTAGAGGCACAAGGGAGACAGAGTATGGAGGTGATGTAAGACAGTGGAATGTGTGGGACTCGGACTCAGAGGACTTTGGGTCAAATTCGCTTCTGTCTTGGCTTCAGTTTTGTCCCATGTAAATTTGTAGAGTCTTGGACTACACAACCTTGAAGGTTCCTTTCATCTCCAAATCTATTAGCCCAGGATCCTATGAACATCCTCAATGAGTTTAGATAGTCTTTTAACTGAATGATATTTAGTCTCTCAGTACCAGTGCACAGCACCACAAGATGCAATGCATTTCTGAAAGGTTACAGGTAAACTCAATTTTGGCAAGTTGATCTAATGCATCATTTTATGAGAACTCAATATTTGAAGAAATACTGAGGTAAATAATCTTTAAAGCAAATGATTAAATCCTGATGCATCTTTTGATTATTATACATTATGTTTTATAAACAGGAATAGAACAATAGTAGCTGACTGAAAAAGTGTTCTCATAATGGTAAAGAAATCATTAGGTGGTGAACAAAAAAAGGTATAAATACCTTGCACTAAAAAAATAGTAAAAATAATCACAGTTCCTATACTCAATTTCTCCTCTGATACTTGTCATGTGGATGTGACTCTGGTTTTTCAAAACTATGCCTAATTTCTAAAGTGTTGTTATATTAATTAGCTATTTTAAGCCTAGAACCCACATTGTCATGGGGGGTAGGGTGGAGTGATTAGTTTCTAAAACTCATGCCCAACTTGTAATCCTATGTTGTATTAATTAGTTATTTGTAAGTCTAGAGTACAATACCCCAGGTTCTAAGGCCCACTTTGTTTTCTCTTTAGCTTTAGGGAATCTATTTTAGAAGAAAAATTCTATTTAATGACAATTGTTCTGAACACCCAGTTAGGATAAAAAAATTCTCAACAGGTTAGGCAAAGGTTGAGTTCCCTGTCTGATCTTACACTTACATCTCTCCCTAGTCAATCTCTGTCTTCTTTATGGTTGAGGCAAAATTAAATTACCAGGATGCAGTTGGGTAATGAAAGAGCAATCCTGTGGCCCCTTCTTCCAAAGAATGAATCCCTATCTGGGAATATCATTGAAGGAAGTGACCCAAACATCTATCCTCACTGCTCCCCTGGCTCAGGATTCCTCCCTTGTGAATACTCTCTCCCCATTTCCCCATGCTCTTCTATGTGTGTTTTCTCCATTAGACCTAAGTGTCATGAAGGTAGGGATTGGCTTTTTGGCTTATCTTTATTTGTATTCACAGCTCTTAGCACAATTCCTGGCACACAGGAAATGCTTCACACAATTATCTAGTTAATGTAGAAGGAACATAAAAACTCAGGCAAATCCAGCCTAATTCTAAAGACTTTCAGTATATGCCTAGCAGTATATTCTGCACATTCCCCAAGGCCAGCCTAGCTAAGTTTGGAAAGGTTCTATACTTAATTTGCAGAAGGCAACATTTTTGTTTTACATTACTAATTATAGAAAATCATCTACTAAATCAGAGGAATTGAGCTATGCATTAGTGTAGCAAAAAGCCACAATCAGTCAAGTATTTATGAAGCACCTACTTTATACCTCATTTGCAAAATGAGCTGAAGAAGATGATGATAAACCACACCAGTATCTTTGTGAGGAAAACCCCACATGAGGTCATGAAGAGTCAGACTGGACTGAAAAATGATTGACTATACCCTCAACTGCTATATAGTGCATTTGGTGTTGTGGATATAAATACAAAGAACTTAGTCCCTACGTCATCATCGTCATCATCATCATCATCATAGTAACAACCAATGGATAGCGTTTATATAGCACCTCTCTGCTGGCCTTTGTGCTAGCTTTAAAAACAGTACCTCATTACAGGCAATGGGGGTATAGAAATCCACCTTGCTCTATAAGAAAGTAAGGGACAAGGGGGTAAGGGGAGGGATGGGAGGATATATGAGAGGGCAGACTGGGGGAAGGAGCAGTCAGGATGCTTGCCATCTTGGGGTAGAAGCTAGGGGAGAGATGGAAAGAAAATTTGCAACTCAAAATCTTGTGGAACTGAACGTTGAAAACTAAAAATAAATAAATAAGTTCTGAAAAAAATAGTATCTCATTTGATTCTCACAATAACTAAAGATGGATGCTATTATTATCTCCAATTTGCAGTTGAGCAAACTGAGGCAAACAGGGTAAACAATTTTTCCCAAGGTCACATATTGTCTGAGACTAGATTTAAACTCAGACCTTCTCGACTCCAGTTCCAATGTACTACCTAGCCATCCACAATGAACTGTATTCTAATATGGGAGACAATTATCTAAAATACATACAGCTACAGTGGATATGCATAGTTATTAAATATAAATATAAGCAAAGTAGTTCAGTACAAAGCACTTTGGGAGGGTGGGTGCTAGCAGTTGAGGTAATCAATAATAGATTCATGTAAATGGTGGTGCTTGAGCTTCAGCTTAAAGAAAGAGAAGATGATATGATATAGAGGCAAGAAAAAGGTGTATTCTAAGCAATACAAAGGCCTAGAGCAGCAGTTCTCAACCTGTGGGTCATGCCCCCTTTGGGGGGTCAAATGACCCTTTCACAGAGGTCACCTAAGACCATCAGAAAACACATATTTCCAATAGTCTTAGGACCCGAGACACCGCTCCTCTATCCGTCTCCAGGCAGGTCTGCCCACATGCAGATATACCCACATACGAGTATTAAAGGGTTGCAGCGTTAGGAAGGTTGAGAACCACTGGCCTAGAATAAAAGATAGATTTTGTTGTTAAAGACAATGAAAAAAGCTGGATTGACTGAACTGCAGAGTACAGAGGAGGGAGTGATGTCCAGTGAGTTTGGAAAGACAAGTTGGGCCATGGTTGTAAAGGGGATTTAAAAATTAAACAGAAGAATTTATATTTTAGCCTAGAATCTAAGGGAAGACATTGGAGTTGGCTCTGTAGAGGAGTCACATGGTTAGATATGCTCTCAAGGAAAAATTTTTCACACTAAAGAATCATATTAAATTATTTCTTTTTAGAAGTATTGAAGAAATAATGTCTCATTCATAAAAGCACTTCCCTCACAATTGGATTTCTAAAATCCAAGTGAAAGACTTTATATTTCTCTCCATTAAATCTGTTCTTATTAGTTATGGCTATCACAGAAAACTATAGAGATTCAGTTCAACAAATATTTATTAATGTTAGATGCTAGAAATACAAACATATGCAAAGGCAAGGTATAATTCCCTGCTCTCAAGAACCCTATATTCTACTGGAGTCATCCAACATAAAAAAAGATCCGTATAAAAGTGATAATTTGAGGAATAGAGAGAGGGAGAGAAATAAGAACTAACGGGATTAGGAAAGACTTCCTATAGGAGATATTACATGAGCTTTTATATGTTAACAAAAAGCCTAGGTTTCCTATGAAATGGAGGTGAAGAGAGGGAGTGTATTCCAGCAATTGGGTAGTAACTTTTGCAAAGGTGTGGGAATAGGAGATGGGATGGTGAGCCCAAGGAGATACTAGTTTTGGATGAATGTAGAATGAATAAAGAGGAATAATGTGAAATAAGTCTAGAGAAAGAAACTATAACTCATTGCAAAGGAAGCCAGCTATGCAAAAGATATTTGACATGAAACCTGAGTATCAAAGAGAATCTTAAAAAGTGAACAAGACTTTGAAATAAGCAATGGTTAAGTAATATCATTGTCTTATATAGTTCAGAAAGGAAAGTAGAGTTTCACCTTTGTGGGTGACATGTGTAATACCTTTTTTTTTCTTAAAGTAGGTTTTAATGATATCTTTTCTTTTCACTTTGTTTAAAATTTCCCTGTATTTTGCCCAGTCTTCTTCCCAGGGAGTCATCCCTTTAAATGGGTTTTTTGAGAGAAAAGAAGAGGAAAAAAAATAGCAAAACCTTCCCAAACAGTGAAAAAAAATGCCATCATATGAAAATTTCCCCATGCACGGAGATTTCTCCTATATCTTTTTTTTCATCCATTGTAATTTTGCAACATTCAATTTTAATTGTTTGTGGTTTCCCTTTCCACTTACAAACATGCAATAATAAAAATAAATGATGATGATGATGACAATAATGATAATAATAATAATAATTAGTAGTAGTAATAACTAACATTTATATAGCACTTACTATTTGCAAAGTACTGTGTCAAGTGCTCTACAGATATGATCTCATCTGATTCTCACATCAACTGTGGAAGATAGATTATCATAGTCATTTTACAGATGAGGAAACTGGGGCAAAGGTCAAGTGACTTGCCCAGAGTGACATAGTTATTGAGTCTGGAACTCAGACCTTCTAGACTCTAGGTCCAAGCTTTTGGGACAAAAACTCATTATTTGATAAAAACAGCTGGGAAAACTGAAACAAAATATGGCAGAAACTAGATATAGACCAGCCTCTCACACCATATACCCAGATGAGGTCAAAATGTGATTTTATGCAAAAAGAGTTTTACCATAAGTTAATTAAGAGAGCATGGAACAGTTTACCTGTTAGATCTATGGATGAGGAAGAATTTAGGAACAAACAAGATATAAAGAGCATTATGAAATATAAAATAGATAATTTTGATCATGTAAAATAAAAGGTTTTGCATAAATAACACCAATGCAATCAAAATTAGAAGGAAAGCAGAAAGCTGGGGAAAAATTTACAGCAAATATTTCTGATAAATTCTTCATTTCTCAAATATATAGAAAACTGAGTCAAATTTATTAAGAATAAGTTATTGTAATTATGCATATCCATGTATACATATATACATACACACACATCTTATGATCTTATAAATAAACAAAATTCTCCAACTGATAAATGGCCAAAGGAAATGAGCAGGTAGTTTTCAGACAAAGAAATCAAAGCTATACATATGAAAAAATGGTCTAAATCAGTATTGATTAGAGGAATACACATTAAAACAACTCTGAGGTCACCATCTCATATCTATCAGAATGGCCAATATGGCAAAAAAGAGAAAATGATAAGAGCTGGGGGGGGATGTGGGAAAACTGGGACACTATTGCATTGTTGGTGGAATTATGAACTGATCCAACTATTCTTTAATACAATTTGGAACTACACACAAAGAGCATGCTCTTTGATTAATCCAGTAATAACAGTGATTTCTGATAGGCTGCTATTAGGTCTGTATCCTGAAGAGATCAAACAAAAGGGATAACGACCTATTTGTACAAACAAAAATATTTATAGCAGCTATTTTTTTTTTTGTAATGGCAAAGAATTGGAAAACAAGGAAATGGTCAATATTTGGTGCATGACTGAACAAGTTGTGGTATGTGATTATAACAGAATATTATTGTGCTATAAATAATGACAAGCAAGATAATTTCAGAAAAACCTGACCTGATACAAAGTGAAATGAGCAGAACAAGGAGAACATTGTACACGGTAATAGCAATATTGTATAATTAAGAATTGTGAGTGACTTCACTATTCTCAGTAATACAATGATCAAAGACAATTCCAAAGGACTTACAATGGAAAATGCTATCTGTTTTCAGAGAAAGAATTGATGTTGTTTGAATACAGACTGAAGCATACTATTTTTCACATTCTTTCATTTTTTTGAGTCCACTTGCACAAAATGACTAATATGGAAATGTTTTACATAATTGCACATATATACCCTATCTTGGATTGCTTACCATCTCACGAAGAGGTGAGGATAGAGAAAAGAGATAGAATTTGGAATTCAAAACTTAAAAATGTTGAAATTGTTTATACATGTAATTGGGGGATATTATTTTTAAAAGAGAGTAAATCATGACTTAATAGATGGTCTGAAAGTTACTGGGGCAAAAACACAAACACAAACAAAAAAAGAAAACCAAACATCACACTGTTGCAAATCTGTTAATGAATCTCTCTTTATAAACAGGTCCTTAGATGACTGATATGGAATCATAAAGATTAAGATTTTAAGGTAAGTATATCTATTTTCCAATTTCCCCATCCTGAAAAATAGAGGCTCTACCTGACTGTAACATTATTTCATTTTATGAGATCATCTAAAATTTGAGCTTATATCTAATACAAGAACATGTATTAGAAGCTTGAAAAGAATTGAACCATGCTCGAACTTTCTCCATAAAGGAATCACGCTAACTCCTGTGAATAAAGAGTAATAGATGTGGAGTCAGTAGCCCTTGTTTTAAACTTTAGCTATACTCCTTCTATTTCTATGACCTTAGGCAAATCACTACAACTGAGCTTAATTTTCGTTACATATAAAATGAACTATTCAACCTCCAAGGCTATTGTCCTCATCTAAATCTGTGAATTCAACAGTGAATTCAACCACCATGAGAAAGATGAGGAGAAACCTTTGAGCCCTTTATACAAACATGGCTTATTTTGGGGTCTGCTGATTCTAATTATATGTCAACACACCAAAATATTTCTAATTTGGACTCTTGGGCAATCAAAAGTTTCAAATGAAAAAGTTATTACTGTTTTCCCCCTTATCTTAAATATGCACAAAAATCATACTTTTCTCCATAGTCTAATGGGTAAAGATTTTATTACCCTTTGAAATAACCCAACCTATAGACTGGAAATTTCCATGACTTCAACAATTCTCTCCCTGCCAACCCTGAGTTAGCTTAAGTTACTCTATCTGAATTACTCTTCCTAAGGAGAATGAATGTTGTGAGAATCATGAACCACACATTAACTAGTAACATCACAAATAATTTCCTATTAACCATTGCCTACCATAAGTGAAACTCTTTCATTGAAAAGGTTCCCAAGGTTAAAAATATTGTTGACATCCTACGTGGTCATTATTTTGCCTTCCAAATTAAAAAATCCTCAAAATGCCTTAAGGATGCAAGAGGCATTCTGTCAAGTCATACAGAGGGTTGTTACATATTTCCTTCTCCAATAAATCACAATGTTACATCATTTTGAATTAACTTGGTCTTCTTTTTGCCCTTTACTAACTCAAAAATCAAGAGAATCGATAAACATGATTACACTCAGAACATCATGTACTCTTTTAGAAGTTGGAGACAGAGGTATTCAGTTAAGGTTAGAGATTTGCTGAGCATTTATTATCATTTTCCCCAGTTATCATGAACAGTTTTTTTTTCTGTCTATTTTTTTTTTGGTTTATTTATGTTTAGTTTACAACATTCAGTTCCTCAGTCCCTTGAGTTTCAGATTTTATCCCCCTACCTTTAACCCCCCCCCCCCCCCCCCATCATGGAGGCATGCACTCGGATACAGGATCTACAAATATCATCCCACTCATCATTAGTAAGGTTGTAAAGAGGGATTGTAACTGATGGAACGATCAGTGGGAGAGAGGAAACAAAACAAGACAAGAAAAAGAAACAGAGTGAGTAGTTTGTTTCAATCTGCACTCATACTCTGCATCTCCTTCTCTGATGTGGATATCTCCTTCAATCATGAATCTTTTGGAGTTGTCCTATAACCTTGTATTGCTGAGAGGAGCCCAGTCTATTGATGTTAGTTGTCACACATACGTTGTGTCTGTGATTGTGTACAAATTTCTTCTGGTTTTGCTCTTCTCACTCAGCATCAGCTTATATAAGTCTCTCCAGGTTATTATGAAGTCCATGTGCTCCTCATTTCTTATAGCACAGTAGTATTCCATTACATTCATATACCACAACTTGTTCAGCCATTCCCCAGTTGATGGGCATCCCCTTGTTTTCCAATTTTTTGCCACCACAAAAAGGGCCGCTATAAATATTTTTGTACATACAGATCCTCTTCCCACTTCTCTGATCTCTTTGGGATATAACCCTAGAAGTGGTATTGCTGAGTCAAAATGTATGCACTTATTTATATCCCTTTGGGCATAGTTCCAGATTGCTCTCCAGAATGGCTGGATCAGGTCACAACTCCACCAACAATGCATTAGTGTTCCAGTTTTTCTACATCTCCAGCATTTATCATTTTGCTGTTTTGTCATCTTAGCGAGTCTGGCTGATGAGATGTGGCACCTCAGAATTGTTTTGATTTGCATTTCTCTAATCACTAGTGATTTGGAACATTTTCGCATATGCTTATAGGTGTCTTTGATTTCATCTTCTGAAAACTGCCTCTTCATGTCCTTTGGCCATTTATCAATTGGGGAGTGGCTTTTATTTTATAAATTTGACTCAATTCTTAGTATATTATAGAAATGAGGCCTTTATCAGAGACACTGGTTGTAAATTTTTTTTTTCCAATTTTCCACTTACTTTTTAATCTTGCTAACATTGGCTTTGTTTGTAGAGAAGCTTTTCAATTTAATATAATCAAAATTATCCATTTTGCATTTTGTAATGCTCTCTAGCTCTTGTTTCCTCATGAAGTCACCCCTGCTCCATAGATCTGACAGGTATATTGTCCCTTGCTCTCCTAGATTGCTTATGGTATCAACCTTTATATCTAGATCACGTACCCATTTCGACTTTATTTTGTTGTACAGTGTTAGATATTGGTCTGTGCTCAATTTCTGCCATACTATGTTCCAGTTTCCCAGCAGTTTTTGTCAGATAGTGCGTTCTTATCCCCAAAACTGGGGTCTTTGGGTTTATCGAACAGTGGATTATTATAGTCATTGGCTGCTGAGTCTCGTATACCCAATCTATTCCATTGATCCACTGCTCTATACCTCATCCAGTACCAAGTAGTTCTGATAACTGCTGCTTTGTAGTACAGATTAAAATATGGTATGGCTAGGCTACCTTCCCTAGCATTTCATTTCATTAGTTGCCTTGATATTTCAAAACTTTTGTTCTTCCAAATGAATTTTGCTATTATTTTTCTAGATCTACAAAGTAATTTTTTGGTAGCTTGATTGGTATGACACTAAATAGGTAATTTAATTTAGGTAAGATTGTCATTTTTATTATATTAGCTCGACCTAGCCCTGAGCAATTGATGTTTTTTCCAATTAGTTAAATCTGATTTTATTTGTGTGAAAAGTGTTTTGTAATTGTGTTCATCTAAGTCCTGGGTTTGTTTTGGCAGGTAGATTCCCAGATATTTTATAATGTCTACAGTAACTTTAAATGGAATTTCTCTTTCTAGTTCTTGCTGCTGGATTTCGTTAGAGATACATAGGAATGCTGAGGATTTATGTGGGTTTATTTTATATCCTGCAACTGTGCCAAATTTGTTTATTATCTCAAGTACTTTTTTACTTGATTCTCTAGGATTCTCTAAGTATATCATCATATCACCTGCAAAGAATGATAGATTGGTCTCTTCTTTGCCTATTTTGATTCCTTCCATTTCTTTTTCTTTTCTTTTTGCTACTGCTAACATTTCTAGTACCATATTGAACAAGAGCGGTGATGATGGACATCCTTGTTTCACTCCTGATCTTATTAGAAATGCTTCTAACTTATGCCCATTACATATAATACTTGCTGATGGTTTAAGATACATGCTACTTATTACTTTAAGGAAGACTCTATTTATTCCTGTACTGTCTAGTGCTTTTAATAGGAATGGGTGTTGTATTTCATCAAAAGCCTTTTCTGCATCTATTGAGATAATCATACGGTTTCTGCTAGTTTTGTTGTTGATGTGATCGATTATACTGATAGTTTTTCTGATATTGAACCACTCTTGCATTTCTAACAGTTATTTTTTTTTTTAAACATCTCCTGGGTGGAGATGTTAAACAATATATTAATGTGAGCATATTAATGCAAATAAGAACTAATTGAATTATGAGATATAACAGAGTACAGTGAAATAGATTATCGTACCAAATATTTTTATTTGATAAGAAACACATGGTTTATAGAGAAACTATGGCAATATACATCATAACAGAAAATGAGCACTGTTTTCTTTAAATCAAGATATAAAACATACTTTGTTTTCAAGTTAGTAGCCATAATCATGTAGTTAAATTAGGTTAGAAAGTGTCACTATTAATATTTTCTTTTTTTATATTTTCTTTTACTTATTTTAGTTTACATCATTCATTTCCACCAGATTTTGAGTTACAAATTTTCTCCCCATCTTTCCCCTACCCCCCCCCAAAACAGCCATCCCCTTGTATAACCCCTCTCCCAATCTAATCTCTTCTATGTCCTCCCCCATCACTCCTCTAACTTTACAATAAGGCAGGATGGATCCCCCTTCCACAGAGGCTGTGTATCTTAAGTTCCAGTTGGATGTAGTTAATAATAATAGTAA
>JAQQSV010000496.1:63153-126411 GCA_028646515.1 Pseudochirops corinnae
CACAATGTGCCCACTGTGGAGAGGTTCTGTGTAATTACACATGTACAGCCTGTATTTGGCGGCTTTTTCTTCCAGTGGGGGTGGCTGACAAGGGAGGAAGAGAAAGAATCTATAATTTAAAGTTCTATAATCAAATGTTAAATATATATATATATATATATATATATATATATAAGCATATATATATATACAATTATTATTACTATTATTATTAACTACATCCAACTGGAACTTAAGATACACAGCCTCTGTGGAAGGGGGATCCATCCTGCCTTATTGTAAAGTTAGAGGAGTGATGGGGGAGGACATAGAAGAGATTAGATTGGGAGAGGGGTTATACAAGGGGATGGCTGTTTTGGGGGGGGGTAGGGGAAAGATGGGGAGAAAATTTGTAACTCAAAATCTGGTGGAAATGAATGATGTAAACTAAAATAAGTAAAAGAAAATATAAAAAAAGAAAATATTAATAGTGACACTTTCTAACCTAATTTAACTACATGATTATGGCTACTAACTTGAAAACAAAGTATGTTTTATATCTTGATTTAAAGAAAACAGTGCTCATTTTCTGTTATGATGTATATTGCCATAGTTTCTCTATAAACCATGTGTTTCTTATCAAATAAAAATATTTGGTACGATAATCTATTTCACTGTACTCTGTTATATCTCATAATTCAATTAGTTCTTATTTGCATTAATATGCTCACATTAATATATTGTTTAACATCTCCACCCAGGAGATGTTTAAAAAAAAAAATAACTGTTAGAAATGCAAGAGTGGTTCAATATCAGAAAAACTATCAGTATAATCGATCACATCAACAACAAAACTAGCAGAAACCGTATGATTATCTCAATAGATGCAGAAAAGGCTTTTGATGAAATACAACACCCATTCCTATTAAAAGCACTAGACAGTACAGGAATAAATAGAGTCTTCCTTAAAGTAATAAGTAGCATGTATCTTAAACCATCAGCAAGTATTATATGTAATGGGCATAAGTTAGAAGCATTTCTAATAAGATCAGGAGTGAAACAAGGATGTCCATCATCACCGCTCTTGTTCAATATGGTACTAGAAATGTTAGCAGTAGCAAAAAGAAAAGAAAAAGAAATGGAAGGAATCAAAATAGGCAAAGAAGAGACCAATCTATCATTCTTTGCAGGTGATATGATGATATACTTAGAGAATCCTAGAGAATCAAGTAAAAAAGTACTTGAGATAATAAACAAATTTGGCACAGTTGCAGGATATAAAATAAACCCACATAAATCCTCAGCATTCCTATGTATCTCTAACGAAATCCAGCAGCAAGAACTAGAAAGAGAAATTCCATTTAAAGTTACTGTAGACATTATAAAATATCTGGGAATCTACCTGCCAAAACAAACCCAGGACTTAGATGAACACAATTACAAAACACTTTTCACACAAATAAAATCAGATTTAACTAATTGGAAAAAACATCAATTGCTCAGGGCTAGGTCGAGCTAATATAATAAAAATGACAATCTTACCTAAATTAAATTACCTATTTAGTGTCATACCAATCAAGCTACCAAAAAATTACTTTGTAGATCTAGAAAAATAATAGCAAAATTCATTTGGAAGAACAAAAGTTTTGAAATATCAAGGCAACTAATGAAATGAAATGCTAGGGAAGGTAGCCTAGCCATACCATATTTTAATCTGTACTACAAAGCAGCAGTTATCAGAACTACTTGGTACTGGATGAGGTATAGAGCAGTGGATCAATGGAATAGATTGGGTATACGAGACTCAGCAGCCAATGACTATAATAATCCACTGTTCGATAAACCCAAAGACCCCAGTTTTGGGGATAAGAACGCACTATCTGACAAAAACTGCTGGGAAACTGGAACATAGTATGGCAGAAATTGAGCACAGACCAATATCTAACACTGTACAACAAAATAAAGTCGAAATGGGTACGTGATCTAGATATAAAGGTTGATACCATAAGCAATCTAGGAGAGCAAGGGACAATATACCTGTCAGATCTATGGAGCAGGGGTGACTTCATGAGGAAACAAGAGCTAGAGAGCATTACAAAATGCAAAATGGATAATTTTGATTATATTAAATTGAAAAGCTTCTCTACAAACAAAGCCAATGTTAGCAAGATTAAAAAGTAAGTGGAAAATTGGAAAAAAAAAATTTACAACCAGTGTCTCTGATAAAGGCCTCATTTCTATAATATACTAAGAATTGAGTCAAATTTATAAAATAAAAGCCACTCCCCAATTGATAAATGGCCAAAGGACATGAAGAGGCAGTTTTCAGAAGATGAAATCAAAGACACCTATAAGCATATGCGAAAATGTTCCAAATCACTAGTGATTAGAGAAATGCAAATCAAAACAATTCTGAGGTGCCACATCTCATCAGCCAGACTCGCTAAGATGACAAAACAGCAAAATGATAAATGCTGGAGATGTAGAAAAACTGGAACACTAATGCATTGTTGGTGGAGTTGTGACCTGATCCAGCCATTCTGGAGAGCAATCTGGAACTATGCCCAAAGGGATATAAATAAGTGCATACATTTTGACTCAGCAATACCACTTCTAGGGTTATATCCCAAAGAGATCAGAGAAGTGGGAAGAGGATCTGTATGTACAAAAATATTTATAGCGGCCCTTTTTGTGGTGGCAAAAAATTGGAAAACAAGGGGATGCCCATCAACTGGGGAATGGCTGAACAAGTTGTGGTATATGAATGTAATGGAATACTACTGTGCTATAAGAAATGAGGAGCACATGGACTTCATAATAACCTGGAGAGACTTATATAAGCTGATGCTGAGTGAGAAGAGCAAAACCAGAAGAAATTTGTACACAATCACAGACACAACGTATGTGTGACAACTAACATCAATAGACTGGGCTCCTCTCAGCAATACAAGGTTATAGGACAACTCCAAAAGATTCATGATTGAAGGAGATATCCACATCAGAGAAGGAGATGCAGAGTATGAGTGCAGATTGAAACAAACTACTCACTCTGTTTCTTTTTCTTGTCTTGTTTTGTTTCCTCTCTCCCACTGATCGTTCCATCAGTTACAATCCCTCTTTACAACCTTACTAATGATGAGTGGGATGATATTTGTAGATCCTGTATCCGAGTGCATGCCTCCATGATGGGGGGGGGGGGGGGGGGTTAAAGGTAGGGGGATAAAATCTGAAACTCAAGGGACTGAGGAACTGAATGTTGTAAACTAAACATAAATAAACCAAAAAAAAAATAGACAGAAAAAAAAACTGTTCATGATAACTGGGGAAAATGATAATAAATGCTCAGCAAATCTCTAACCTTAACTGAATACCTCTGTCTCCAACTTCTAAAAGAGTACATGATGTTCTGAGTGTAATCATGTTTATCGATTCTCTTGATTTTTGAGTTAGTAAAGGGCAAAAAGAAGACCAAGTTAATTCAAAATGATGTAACATTGTGATTTATTGGAGAAGGAAATATGTAACAACCCTCTGTATGACTTGACAGAATGCCTCTTGCATCCTTAAGGCATTTTGAGGATTTTTTAATTTGGAAGGCAAAATAATGACCACGTAGGATGTCAACAATATTTTTAACCTTGGGAACCTTTTCAATGAAAGAGTTTCACTTATGGTAGGCAATGGTTAATAGGAAATTATTTGTGATGTTACTAGTTAATGTGTGGTTCATGATTCTCACAACATTCATTCTCCTTAGGAAGAGTAATTCAGATAGAGTAACTTAAGCTAACTCAGGGTTGGCAGGGAGAGAATTGTTGAAGTCATGGAAATTTCCAGTCTATAGGTTGGGTTATTTCAAAGGGTAATAAAATCTTTACCCATTAGACTATGGAGAAAAGTATGATTTTTGTGCATATTTAAGATAAGGGGGAAAACAGTAATAACTTTTTCATTTGAAACTTTTGATTGCCCAAGAGTCCAAATTAGAAATATTTTGGTGTGTTGACATATAATTAGAATCAGCAGACCCCAAAATAAGCCATGTTTGTATAAAGGGCTCAAAGGTTTCTCCTCATCTTTCTCATGGTGGTTGAATTCACTGTTGAATTCACAGATTTAGATGAGGACAATAGCCTTGGAGGTTGAATAGTTCATTTTATATGTAACGAAAATTAAGCTCAGTTGTAGTGATTTGCCTAAGGTCATAGAAATAGAAGGAGTATAGCTAAAGTTTAAAACAAGGGCTACTGACTCCACATCTATTACTCTTTATTCACAGGAGTTAGCGTGATTCCTTTATGGAGAAAGTTCGAGCATGGTTCAATTCTTTTCAAGCTTCTAATACATGTTCTTGTATTAGATATAAGCTCAAATTTTAGATGATCTCATAAAATGAAATAATGTTACAGTCAGGTAGAGCCTCTATTTTTCAGGATGGGGAAATTGGAAAATAGATATACTTACCTTAAAATCTTAATCTTTATGATTCCATATCAGTCATCTAAGGACCTGTTTATAAAGAGAGATTCATTAACAGATTTGCAACAGTGTGATGTTTGGTTTTCTTTTTTTGTTTGTGTTTGTGTTTTTGCCCCAGTAACTTTCAGACCATCTATTAAGTCATGATTTACTCTCTTTTAAAAATAATATCCCCCAATTACATGTATAAACAATTTCAACATTTTTAAGTTTTGAATTCCAAATTCTATCTCTTTTCTCTATCCTCACCTCTTCGTGAGATGGTAAGCAATCCAAGATAGGGTATATATGTGCAATTATGTAAAACATTTCCATATTAGTCATTTTGTGCAAGTGGACTCAAAAAAATGAAAGAATGTGAAAAATAGTATGCTTCAGTCTGTATTCAAACAACATCAATTCTTTCTCTGAAAACAGATAGCATTTTCCATTGTAAGTCCTTTGGAATTGTCTTTGATCATTGTATTACTGAGAATAGTGAAGTCACTCACAATTCTTAATTATACAATATTGCTATTACCGTGTACAATGTTCTCCTTGTTCTGCTCATTTCACTTTGTATCAGGTCAGGTTTTTCTGAAATTATCTTGCTTGTCATTATTTATAGCACAATAATATTCTGTTATAATCACATACCACAACTTGTTCAGTCATGCACCAAATATTGACCATTTCCTTGTTTTCCAATTCTTTGCCATTACAAAAAAAAAAATAGCTGCTATAAATATTTTTGTTTGTACAAATAGGTCGTTATCCCTTTTGTTTGATCTCTTCAGGATACAGACCTAATAGCAGCCTATCAGAAATCACTGTTATTACTGGATTAATCAAAGAGCATGCTCTTTGTGTGTAGTTCCAAATTGTATTAAAGAATAGTTGGATCAGTTCATAATTCCACCAACAATGCAATAGTGTCCCAGTTTTCCCACATCCCCCCCCAGCTCTTATCATTTTCTCTTTTTTGCCATATTGGCCATTCTGATAGATATGAGATGGTGACCTCAGAGTTGTTTTAATGTGTATTCCTCTAATCAATACTGATTTAGACCATTTTTTCATATGTATAGCTTTGATTTCTTTGTCTGAAAACTACCTGCTCATTTCCTTTGGCCATTTATCAGTTGGAGAATTTTGTTTATTTATAAGATCATAAGATGTGTGTGTATGTATATATGTATACATGGATATGCATAATTACAATAACTTATTCTTAATAAATTTGACTCAGTTTTCTATATATTTGAGAAATGAAGAATTTATCAGAAATATTTGCTGTAAATTTTTCCCCAGCTTTCTGCTTTCCTTCTAATTTTGATTGCATTGGTGTTATTTATGCAAAACCTTTTATTTTACATGATCAAAATTATCTATTTTATATTTCATAATGCTCTTTATATCTTGTTTGTTCCTAAATTCTTCCTCATCCATAGATCTAACAGGTAAACTGTTCCATGCTCTCTTAATTAACTTATGGTAAAACTCTTTTTGCATAAAATCACATTTTGACCTCATCTGGGTATATGGTGTGAGAGGCTGGTCTATATCTAGTTTCTGCCATATTTTGTTTCAGTTTTCCCAGCTGTTTTTATCAAATAATGAGTTTTTGTCCCAAAAGCTTGGACCTAGAGTCTAGAAGGTCTGAGTTCCAGACTCAATAACTATGTCACTCTGGGCAAGTCACTTGACCTTTGCCCCAGTTTCCTCATCTGTAAAATGACTATGATAATCTATCTTCCACAGTTGATGTGAGAATCAGATGAGATCATATCTGTAGAGCACTTGACACAGTACTTTGCAAATAGTAAGTGCTATATAAATGTTAGTTATTACTACTACTAATTATTATTATTATTATCATTATTGTCATCATCATCATCATTTATTTTTATTATTGCATGTTTGTAAGTGGAAAGGGAAACCACAAACAATTAAAATTGAATGTTGCAAAATTACAATGGATGAAAAAAAAGATATAGGAGAAATCTCCGTGCATGGGGAAATTTTCATATGATGGCATTTTTTTTCACTGTTTGGGAAGGTTTTGCTATTTTTTTTCCTCTTCTTTTCTCTCAAAAAACCCATTTAAAGGGATGACTCCCTGGGAAGAAGACTGGGCAAAATACAGGGAAATTTTAAACAAAGTGAAAAGAAAAGATATCATTAAAACCTACTTTAAGAAAAAAAAAGGTATTACACATGTCACCCACAAAGGTGAAACTCTACTTTCCTTTCTGAACTATATAAGACAATGATATTACTTAACCATTGCTTATTTCAAAGTCTTGTTCACTTTTTAAGATTCTCTTTGATACTCAGGTTTCATGTCAAATATCTTTTGCATAGCTGGCTTCCTTTGCAATGAGTTATAGTTTCTTTCTCTAGACTTATTTCACATTATTCCTCTTTATTCATTCTACATTCATCCAAAACTAGTATCTCCTTGGGCTCACCATCCCATCTCCTATTCCCACACCTTTGCAAAAGTTACTACCCAATTGCTGGAATACACTCCCTCTCTTCACCTCCATTTCATAGGAAACCTAGGCTTTTTGTTAACATATAAAAGCTCATGTAATATCTCCTATAGGAAGTCTTTCCTAATCCCGTTAGTTCTTATTTCTCTCCCTCTCTCTATTCCTCAAATTATCACTTTTATACGGATCTTTTTTTATGTTGGATGACTCCAGTAGAATATAGGGTTCTTGAGAGCAGGGAATTATACCTTGCCTTTGCATATGTTTGTATTTCTAGCATCTAACATTAATAAATATTTGTTGAACTGAATCTCTATAGTTTTCTGTGATAGCCATAACTAATAAGAACAGATTTAATGGAGAGAAATATAAAGTCTTTCACTTGGATTTTAGAAATCCAATTGTGAGGGAAGTGCTTTTATGAATGAGACATTATTTCTTCAATACTTCTAAAAAGAAATAATTTAATATGATTCTTTAGTGTGAAAAATTTTTCCTTGAGAGCATATCTAACCATGTGACTCCTCTACAGAGCCAACTCCAATGTCTTCCCTTAGATTCTAGGCTAAAATATAAATTCTTCTGTTTAATTTTTAAATCCCCTTTACAACCATGGCCCAACTTGTCTTTCCAAACTCACTGGACATCACTCCCTCCTCTGTACTCTGCAGTTCAGTCAATCCAGCTTTTTTCATTGTCTTTAACAACAAAATCTATCTTTTATTCTAGGCCAGTGGTTCTCAACCTTCCTAACGCTGCAACCCTTTAATACTCGTATGTGGGTATATCTGCATGTGGGCAGACCTGCCTGGAGACGGATAGAGGAGCGGTGTCTCGGGTCCTAAGACTATTGGAAATATGTGTTTTCTGATGGTCTTAGGTGACCTCTGTGAAAGGGTCATTTGACCCCCCAAAGGGGGCATGACCCACAGGTTGAGAACTGCTGCTCTAGGCCTTTGTATTGCTTAGAATACACCTTTTTCTTGCCTCTATATCATATCATCTTCTCTTTCTTTAAGCTGAAGCTCAAGCACCACCATTTACATGAATCTATTATTGATTACCTCAACTGCTAGCACCCACCCTCCCAAAGTGCTTTGTACTGAACTACTTTGCTTATATTTATATTTAATAACTATGCATATCCACTGTAGCTGTATGTATTTTAGATAATTGTCTCCCATATTAGAATACAGTTCATTGTGGATGGCTAGGTAGTACATTGGAACTGGAGTCGAGAAGGTCTGAGTTTAAATCTAGTCTCAGACAATATGTGACCTTGGGAAAAATTGTTTACCCTGTTTGCCTCAGTTTGCTCAACTGCAAATTGGAGATAATAATAGCATCCATCTTTAGTTATTGTGAGAATCAAATGAGATACTATTTTTTTCAGAACTTATTTATTTATTTTTAGTTTTCAACGTTCAGTTCCACAAGATTTTGAGTTGCAAATTTTCTTTCCATCTCTCCCCTAGCTTCTACCCCAAGATGGCAAGCATCCTGACTGCTCCTTCCCCCAGTCTGCCCTCTCATATATCCTCCCATCCCTCCCCTTACCCCCTTGTCCCTTACTTTCTTATAGAGCAAGGTGGATTTCTATACCCCCATTGCCTGTAATGAGGTACTGTTTTTAAAGCTAGCACAAAGGCCAGCAGAGAGGTGCTATATAAACGCTATCCATTGGTTGTTACTATGATGATGATGATGATGACGATGATGACGTAGGGACTAAGTTCTTTGTATTTATATCCACAACACCAAATGCACTATATAGCAGTTGAGGGTATAGTCAATCATTTTTCAGTCCAGTCTGACTCTTCATGACCTCATGTGGGGTTTTCCTCACAAAGATACTGGTGTGGTTTATCATCATCTTCTTCAGCTCATTTTGCAAATGAGGTATAAAGTAGGTGCTTCATAAATACTTGACTGATTGTGGCTTTTTGCTACACTAATGCATAGCTCAATTCCTCTGATTTAGTAGATGATTTTCTATAATTAGTAATGTAAAACAAAAATGTTGCCTTCTGCAAATTAAGTATAGAACCTTTCCAAACTTAGCTAGGCTGGCCTTGGGGAATGTGCAGAATATACTGCTAGGCATATACTGAAAGTCTTTAGAATTAGGCTGGATTTGCCTGAGTTTTTATGTTCCTTCTACATTAACTAGATAATTGTGTGAAGCATTTCCTGTGTGCCAGGAATTGTGCTAAGAGCTGTGAATACAAATAAAGATAAGCCAAAAAGCCAATCCCTACCTTCATGACACTTAGGTCTAATGGAGAAAACACACATAGAAGAGCATGGGGAAATGGGGAGAGAGTATTCACAAGGGAGGAATCCTGAGCCAGGGGAGCAGTGAGGATAGATGTTTGGGTCACTTCCTTCAATGATATTCCCAGATAGGGATTCATTCTTTGGAAGAAGGGGCCACAGGATTGCTCTTTCATTACCCAACTGCATCCTGGTAATTTAATTTTGCCTCAACCATAAAGAAGACAGAGATTGACTAGGGAGAGATGTAAGTGTAAGATCAGACAGGGAACTCAACCTTTGCCTAACCTGTTGAGAATTTTTTTATCCTAACTGGGTGTTCAGAACAATTGTCATTAAATAGAATTTTTCTTCTAAAATAGATTCCCTAAAGCTAAAGAGAAAACAAAGTGGGCCTTAGAACCTGGGGTATTGTACTCTAGACTTACAAATAACTAATTAATACAACATAGGATTACAAGTTGGGCATGAGTTTTAGAAACTAATCACTCCACCCTACCCCCCATGACAATGTGGGTTCTAGGCTTAAAATAGCTAATTAATATAACAACACTTTAGAAATTAGGCATAGTTTTGAAAAACCAGAGTCACATCCACATGACAAGTATCAGAGGAGAAATTGAGTATAGGAACTGTGATTATTTTTACTATTTTTTTAGTGCAAGGTATTTATACCTTTTTTTGTTCACCACCTAATGATTTCTTTACCATTATGAGAACACTTTTTCAGTCAGCTACTATTGTTCTATTCCTGTTTATAAAACATAATGTATAATAATCAAAAGATGCATCAGGATTTAATCATTTGCTTTAAAGATTATTTACCTCAGTATTTCTTCAAATATTGAGTTCTCATAAAATGATGCATTAGATCAACTTGCCAAAATTGAGTTTACCTGTAACCTTTCAGAAATGCATTGCATCTTGTGGTGCTGTGCACTGGTACTGAGAGACTAAATATCATTCAGTTAAAAGACTATCTAAACTCATTGAGGATGTTCATAGGATCCTGGGCTAATAGATTTGGAGATGAAAGGAACCTTCAAGGTTGTGTAGTCCAAGACTCTACAAATTTACATGGGACAAAACTGAAGCCAAGACAGAAGCGAATTTGACCCAAAGTCCTCTGAGTCCGAGTCCCACACATTCCACTGTCTTACATCACCTCCATACTCTGTCTCCCTTGTGCCTCTAGAGTAAAATAGAAGCTCTTCCTTCTGGTATTTAAAGCTCTTCACAATCTTGCTTCAATATATATATATATATATATATATATTTTTTTTTTTAGGCTGATTACACAGTACTCTCACACATTCTACATTCTGGACAATATCTTCCACTCAAGTGTCCCTTCAAGGTGATATTCCATCTCACTGTCCCTGCATGGATCTCTCCTGTGAACCAAAATGTTTTCCTTCCTCAACTCAATTCTCAAAACCCAGAGTTCCCTTCAGAGTGCAGCTCAAATGCCAACTTTTATAATAGAGCTATTGGAACTCCCACAATTATTAGTCCTTTCCTTCTAACTGTTATGCATTTATTATTTAGATATGTGGTATTTTTGTAGCTTTATACTTGTTCTTTCTCCACCCCAAGTAATCTAGAAATTTCCCTTGGGAAGGGTAATTACTCTTGCATTTGTTTTCTCTTTTTGTTCCCAACTCCTAACAGAGCACTGGCTACTAAGTGGGAACTTAATAAAAGCATATAAATTGAATTATCCTAGAACTATATTAGATCACTAATCTCCTACCTGATCTTTAGTCTTTAAAGGTTACAGTTCATGTGGTATATGCTATCAAGGTAATCTTCTCAACAAGATTATTAAGTATTCAAAGAAAAATGTAGTAAGCGTTTCCCATGTATGGAAGTATCATACTGTGGAAGTACTGAGGAAGCTGCAGAGATAAATGACACGACCTCTGCGCTCTATGAGTTTACAACCTAGTGTGGCAAATGTCATGTAAATCAGTAACTATGAAAGTAGTTCTGAAAACAGAAATAAAAATGTATGATTGTTGGAATCTGCATAAGCTCCACGGGAGAGAAAAAAAGAAATCTTTGCCAACCCCTCTTAAACTCTGTACCTTCCCCTCTGTTACATGTTTCCTGTTTGTCCTGTATATAGCTTGTTCTGTGTGTGTAGCACATATGAAAATACGTATGTGTGTGTGTGTGTGTATATATATATAATATGTAACATATATGATGTGTATACGATATATAAGTTCTCATCATTTTAGTAGTGTCCTATTCCTCATCAATCTTTTCAAGGTTTTCTTGGCAGAGACACTGGAGTGGTTTGTTATTTCCTTCTCCAGCTCATTTTACACATGAGGAACTAAGGCAAACAGGCTTAACTTATTTGCCCAGGGTCACAGAGCTAATCAATGTCTGAAGTCAGATTTGAGTTCAGGACAATGAGTCTTCCTGACTCCAAACTGTACCACCTAGCTATAGCTAGATAGCTAGATATATAGATAGGTAGATAGATGGATGATTGGATGGATGTAACTATTTTATACATACACATATATACATGCATATAAACACATATATGTATGCATGTATATATGCATATATACACATACATACATATTATGTTTGTGTATGTGTGTATATATACACACACTTGTTTTTCTCCCTTTAGATTGTAAGCTTCTTGGGGGTAAGGATTGTCTTTTGCTTCTTTTTTTAGCTTAACAGAGCCTAACACAGTTCCTGGCATATAATAGATGTTAAATAAATGTTTATTAATAGATTGAGAGAAGATTTGAACCAGCTCTTAAATAGTCTATAAATTTTGTCAAGTGAAGATGAATAAAGCATGGGAATGACCTGGTGGGGAAGTGGACATGAGAATGGTAACTTTATATCTTCATGCCCCAAGCCCCACATCCAACACATCTCACCATATTCTTGGTTTAAAAAAAAAAATCAAGCTGGCTTATTGGTCGATTGTGAATAAGCCCAGTGCCCTTTCATAGCTTCAAAAAAGCAACAAAAACACCAAATAAAATAAAAGAATAGCAATAACAAATGTGAATGGAAAAAAATCCTCACAGGAAAAATCCCTGTGGTATAGTGGAAAGAAGACATGTTCCATACTTAGATGTTTTGAATTGCCACCTTTCCTCTGATGCTTACCACTGATCTGACCGTAGACAAATCCCTAAGACTATATGGAGCTCACTTTCTTCATCTGTAAAACAAGGCAGACTAGCTGACTTCCAGGGTGCCTTCCAGTTCTAGAGCAATGGTGAAATTGATAGGCTGAACAAAATACTATCATAAAAGAAACAAACCAGTTTAATTCATCCAGAAACTGTCATCAAACTCTGAGGCTTCAATGACATATGAGAAACTTAATTCAGTGAGAAAGAAGCAAATTGTATATCATAAACCTTCAGTATAAATCTTTTGGTCAATGATGAGAAATAAAAAAAGTGCTGAAGAATGAGGCAAAGAAAAACAAAAGAATTGAACCTTTGTCAATTTGTCTATTCTGCCAAACTAAGTATATTTTTTAATGAGAAAAAGATGATTTTCTTAATATAATCAAAGACTTCCATACCAACTTGGAGAAGAAGCTAGCTGTAGAGAGGGCTTTTGACATACAAACTAATCATGAAACAGAAGCTTTACAGATTAATCATTTTTAAATCAAGTAATGACAGAGTGATAATCCATAAATTTTTCATAGTTCAGCCCTTCAAGAATTGATGATTTAATTTGCGTGGGTAAATTCATCAGTGAATCAATGTTAATCATAGCTTAATAAAAAAGTGTTTTAGAGTTGCTGTAGTAAAAAAATTCATCACTCTTGCAAACCTGGTTATGAACCTTAAGGTGGTCCTCAAAACCAGAGATGTAGTCTAGCACTAGGCTGATATTTTGGCAGGAAACAAAACCCTGCCAGAGGTTATGCTCAGCAGGTGTAAACTTGAAGATCCAGCCCTACCTTCATGCTGTGATAAGTTACAAAAGTAGCAAAGAGTTGTTCTGTCTCCAAAGGGGAAAAAAAAATGACGTTTATATAAGGGAGGTCACAACTTGAAGGACAAACAGTGGCAAATAACAGTGTGAGAAAACTGCATGAGTAAAAGAGTGGACGGAAAGAGACAAAATTGAGAAAAACGCGGGAGAGAAGAGATCTATTATATTAAACCAACCAGAGTAGAAGGATGTGAGAGAGGGTTACTCATAAAGAACACTCCTATCTGGGAAGACAGAACACAAATCTTTAAAAGATTTTGTAGATTTCCATGATCTATGTTGGGTTTTAACATGATTCAAGGTTCATCTGTGTGGATGTGCAGAAGCTGGAGAAATGGACTGGTAAAAACAAGACAATCTGGAAAGTTCCTTGTATAGATGAAGCCAGGTATTATAATAGAACGCAATATAGGGAAAAACGTAAAAGCCTTTAAAAGAGTCATTGAATTGATTCATTTTAAAAAATTACAGATGAGATAAGAAAACACAGTCCCATAATAATTGCTTACAGGAAACACACCTAAAACATAGATAATCATATAGATTTAAGTAAAGTATTTGAATGAATGCAATATGATTCTGCTGAAACTTAGGTTGTAATAATAGTTTTGGACAGAAAAGCAAAAATCAGACTGACCAATGGACAGAGAAATTACAGTCTCCTTAGGACTCCAGGTTATAAAGTAGTATCAATACTTACCATGCACCAAAGGGACAAAAAATAGTTAAATGAAAGGCTGGTTGAAGTGCAAAAGGACCCTCACAATAAGCATTAATTTTAGGAGAATTTACTATCATCCTTTCAGAACATGAGATATATTAAAGAAAGCTAAGCAAAAACAAAATAGCATGCTACAACAGAATGTTTGAAAAAAGACATTTGAGAAATTTAATGAGAAAACTAACTGAGAGTCAGAGTGTATTATATTTTTCAAGCACTCATGTTCTAGTAAAGAAAGAAACACAGGCAAAAATCTGAAACTCATAATTTATAAGTAATTGTGCAAAAAAGGCAATCCACTAATTGACAAAAGTTAAATTATTTTGTTTTTCTTTGCTTCAATCTTCAGCACAGTTTTTATTTCTCATTATTGAGTAACAAAAACTGAGTAGTGAAATATATTTAATTCTAAAAAATGAATGAAAATGTAACAAAATTATAGAGGTCAAATGAAGAAGTATGAGAAGGCATTCCTAACCTATCTCTCTATGGAAGTTGGAAGTCCATAGGTGTTACACTTTACACATTTTTTAACATTTTTAATGTATTAATCACTTGTGCTGATTTTTTTTCTCTCTAAGAAAATACTATTTGTCATCTGTGATGGATCTCTAGAAAGGGAAAGGAGAGGAATAATTGAAATAACATTTTTAAGGAAGTAAGGAACAGAAAATACCAATAAAAACATAATTTAAAAATGAATGGTGAAAATGATGACAATGAATAAGTAATTAAAGTTGAACTTACATCTCTAAATCTACTAACAAAATAAATTTTTATGCTATAACAATCAAAATACCAAATTTGAAGAAAGACAAGCAAATATATATGAAGGAAGAAATGAATACAAAAAGAAATTATGAAGAAAGCAGAAAAGAGAAATTAATTGAATCTCAAATTATATTATAAAGGACTTAATAAAAACCCTCTGGTGCTTTACTAAAGCAGAAAATGTAATCAGCAGAATAAATTTTTAAAATCAAGATTTAGAAATAAATGTGCAAAGCATTCTAGTGTTTTATAAACCCCAGAACACAAATTGCTATAGAAGGTACTCATTATTCAGCAATAACTACATGGTAGGAAAGTTGTATAACCATTTGTCATAAATTGGACTTAGTCTGTTCTGTCATCTTTATACACTGTAATTGAGTCCAAATGACTAATGTGTTTTAATATTTTAAAATGTATAAAATTAAAAGAGAGTAGAAGATTATATGCTTGGTAACTATAAATAAAAATTCTTAAGCTCTGATGCAGAGAATATTACAAAATACAAAATAATTTTGACAACATAAAAGCAAAGGCTTTTGAAGAAATTTTTTTTTAAATGGGAGGTCTGAATAAAGGAAAACAACATACGCAAGCAAAAATCTTTGTATTATGCATCTTTCATAAAAATCTGACACCTAAAATGCAGAGAATTAATCCAAATCTATAAGATTAAAGACCATTTCCTGACAAATGAAGGTGCGTGACCAATTTTCCGCAGACAAAATGTAAACTTAGAATAAATACCTGAAAACATGTTCACAATTTCTAATAATTAGAGAAGTGGAAATTAAGATAAACTTTGAATCAATTCCTTTTATCCACCAAGCAAGCAAAATTAATAAAGGGTGGAAAAATTAAATATTGATGAGACTTCAGAAAACAGATAAGGTAATTCATTTTAAGTGTCATGATCTGATCTAACCGCTTTATAAAGATATATGGAATTATAAATAAAAACTACAAAACTGTTCAGACACATGATCCAGGGCTCCCACTTCTTGATTTGTACCTCTTAAAATGTTATAGACTGGAAATAAGGCAAAAATATTCACTAGAATGCTGTATGATTGAAGTAAAAAGTAGGATACACACTACATGCCCAATGATTGGGGAATGGCTGAATAAATCTCAGTGTATTAATAAAATGGAACAAAATTCAGGTTCAAAACAATGAACATTGTGTTTATCTTGTTAAAAGTAAAAAGGCAAATTTCTATTATGTTAAAAAAATTAATTGAAAAGGTATAACTCTCTGACTCTGTCTCTCTGTCTCTCTCACTTTCCCTCCACACACACACACACACACACACACACACTCACACGCACACAACCATACACTGTACAATTAGACAAACCATTATATCTTGTTTTATCAAGTTTTTTGGAAAGTATAATTTGCACTTTGTTATTATGGTTGTTTATTAGCTTTATTATAACAAAATTCATCAATAATTTAATTGATGCCTTCAGTGGCTCCCAATTTCCTACTAGATCAAAGCTTATTTGATAGCCCAGATCAATAAATATACAATTATTGATGAATTACAGTTTTATTGTTTATGATACAATCTGGAAAGGGTTTCAAATGAACCAAAAGATTAGAAGTTTTTCACTCATAGCAAAAAAAATGGATTGCATTCTAGGATAACATTTTTTTATTGTTTAGTTTTGTTCTATTTCCCCATTGTAGATGATACCTGCTAATAATTAGAGTAATGGCACTACTGGTAATGGGAAGAACATTAAAAAAATATAGAAATGACAAGCTATTGATTTAAGATGCTGATTAGAAAGAGTTGCAGCATTGTTCCTTATTATTTAACGATTTTTACTTGGTTGCTTGGTGATTGATATTGAAGGAATATGTGGTTCAAAGGAAAAAAAATTGTTATTGTTTCCTGAGATAGGTTGTCAGGTGTCAATAGTGATAATACCCTTAAATGTACCATGTTAAAAAAAATCTTCTTTTTCTTCTAATTTAGAGCATTATACAAAGACCTCTAAGTATCTAAGTATATTATGTCTTTAATAGATTGAAAAATAATGATGTTAACATTTTACATCAAGAAAATAAAATAAACAACAATTAATGGATTTGCCCTACAGTCATTTTTCGTTTAGTGGCAAGGCTAGAGATGGAATCTAGGTTTTTAGATAGTTAGGCTATATACACTCCAAGCCAACATGAACCCTATTGATTTTAAATGTTCAAATACAAAATATGCTTTTAAAAGAAATTCAATAAGTCTTTTTAAGACAACACCCTACATTAATAAGTTTTCCTTTGTACTTGGGAGAATGTTGATTTGAGAACACTGGTTTTTATTATGGTATTTGTGTATTTGAAAAGGAAACTGGTTGGAAAATTTCAATATGCGGCTATAATAGAAATACTAGGAAGGGATGTATATTTATTTGATGTATCAAACAGTTAAACAGGGTTACACACACATATATTTATATACACGCACACACATACACAGAAATTTTCTCCTCTTTTTTTTAATGGTTTCACTACCTTCAGTTATTTTCTGTATTTTTTATCACTATTTTCTCTCTAAATAATATTTTTGAATCATTCAATATAACTGTCTCTTTTTTTTAGTTGCTAAAATACAACATTCCCTTTCCTTAGACCTATCATCTAAAAGTGATTGAAACAATTGACAAATATTTACTGAGCAATTACTGGGTTTAAAGTTCTGTGCCAGATCACATGGAGGATACCAAATTGTTTTGATGATTTCAACTTTGGAATGTAGTTTCAGATCTGGTACTTAAGAACTAAGTTTACACTTACATTTACTGTTTGTTTTGCCATGTAACAATTCTTATAGACATGAATCTTACAGCCCTGACCGCTCACTGCCAATCATCCAAGAACCATCAAGGCAGTGAAGACTAGGTATACCTTATGTTCTTGTTATTGACACACTTTGAGGCCAGTCCTAGAATCTTAGCTTGGGTGCCTGTGAAGGCATATCTGAGCCCACCATGCCTTAGATCACATTTACCCCTTCCACAGAGATCACCAAGATTTCTGATGCATTCAGTCTAGCAATGGAACAACTGCATCCCTTTTGGTTGTGCCTGGTCAGTAATACAAATAAATTCACTATTTGGCCAGTGTTGTCACACATATGTGTCTGACAGCACCCAGTCTGACACTTCTTAGAGTAGGCCAGTGGAATGCTGAGTATAAATTCTTGGAATGTATATATCATACTTGAACTGAAGCTCCATTCACAGTATCACTATTTGTAATTCAAATTGAGGACCTTCAAAAGATCCAGTCCTTCTAGGTTCCCTTCCTTTTCATTTTTTTTTTAATGATTCCTTCGACCTTTTATTTCTTCAGATGAATTTTATAACACAGCTTTTTGTCTCTACAAAGTAATTCTTTGGTAATTTTGTATGGTAGTGAATGAGTAAGTTAACTTAGGTAATATTGTTGTTTTTCTTATATTGTCTCAGCCTACCCATGAACAATTTATATTTCTCCAATTTATATGAAGAGTGTTTTATGATTGTGTTCATATAGTTCCTGTGTATATCTTGGTGGTAAAAGACTACTACATCTGGTACACATAGGCATACTCAATTAGGAACAAGAAAGCTTCAATAATAGGGAAAATGTTGTTAGGGAGTGTCAAACATTCATTAAGTACTCATTATGTACCAGTTACTGTGCTAAGGACTTGGTTAAAAGAAAGACATAAAAATAAAAAAACAACCAAACAAAAAAAACAGTTCCTGTTCTCAAAGGGTTTGTATTCTAATTGGTGAAACAACATAAAAATGCCTATGTACGTGAAAAAAACACATATAGAGTAGATGGAATGTAATCTCAAAGGGAAAGTGGGGATGTTAACAGGCCCCCTGCAGGTGACTGGATTTGCATAGTATAGTGGAAATATTGCTAGACTTGGAGTCAGGAAGATATGGGTTCCCATTTCTCTTTTGACACCAGCTGTATTACCCTAGGCAAGCCAAATAACCTCTCTGGGCCTCAGTTTCCTCATGAGGGCATTGGTTAGGATGACTTCTAAGCTTCCAGCTCTTGGTCTCTGTTCCTATGAAAACTGTTTTGTATTGGCTTCTCCACCAGGATTGATTCTAATCTAGGCTTAAACTTTGAAAGTAAGCTATTCAGGACTCTAAAGCTATACCAAAACATCCTGCAGGAGAAACAGTCAAAGTGCTGAATATCCTGGAGATCCTAAGGGAAGTTTCAATGAAGTTAACATGTAATTTTCCTTTGTTTAGTCATAAAACAACCATAGGTACAATGCCACTGCATCTACATCTGACTGACTGATGCTTTGGTGTGAGCTGTTTTTTTTGTTTTTGTTTTTTTTTAAATTTGAGTTTTACAGTTTCAAAAGATTGAGAAGATGTGGAGGCTTGTGCTCAGTACATCTTTGTGAGATCAGATAAAAAGAGCCTATTGCCTAGCTGATGTAAAGCTAAAATTCCCTGTCAGGAACTCCATCCAAGGGACACATTCCTACTCTGAATCTTAATGGCGCAGGAACACTTCAGAGTGGATTGATGAAGAGTCACCTTTTATCAAATAGTTGAAAGAGTTGGAAGTCTTTTGCTCTATAGAAAAATGGTAAGAAAGTGCCTTCTCAGCAGGGGCTGAGTAATGGCACTACTGGTAATGGGAAGAACATTTAAAAAAATAGAAATGACAAGCCATTGATTTAAGATACTGATTAGAGACATTTGCAGCATTGTTAATTATTGTTTAATGACTTTTAGTAGATTGCTTGGTGATTGATGTTGAAGGAGTATGTGCCTCAGAGGAAAAAAAAATTGTTATTGCTTCCTGGGGTAGGTTGTCAGGTGTCAATAGTGATAACAACCTTAAACATGCCATGTTAAATGCCTAGATGATGGTCCAGATGGGCAAGAGCAAGATCATCAGAACATAATAAATCTTACCAGGAGGTAAGATTTAACAAGGTAATCATCACTAATCCAGAGAGCACCTACATACCAAGCCTTCTTTCCATCAGATCTCCCCACAAAAAAAAATTCCCCTTGATAAATTCCTCCCTCTACCCACTCATAGCTTGCCTCTGTCTCTCTCCTCTCTTGTCTCCTGTCTCCCTCTCCCTCTCCTGCTCCCTCTCTCCTTTCCTCTCCTTCTCTCTCTCTCTCTTTCTCTTTTTCTCTCTCTCTCCCCTTGGTCAAGCTCCTCCCACACTGGGTTCCATGTGACTTAGCTTTCATGCGACTCAGTCTCCATGTGACCCAGGCTCCATGTCATGTCAACCTTCCTGTGTTAGGTCTATTAATGGGTGGGGGAAGATCTTCCTATTTCATTAACATTACATGAGGAAATGTTGAGATCTACTTCTTTTAAGCATTAGAGAGGCCTCCTCAGGAAGTTTTGTCCTAAGAGGGACCTCTGCACAAACAAGAAGGGAAAGTTAAATTCAGATGCTTTCCCTTTTCTGCTTAATTCTTTGGCTGTGGAAGTTTAGATAATTAGGGTCTAGAGATAGAGACAGTCAGTGGAGGTCATCCATGAGCCCAGGACTACAACTACAGTCTAGTGAGTCTTAAAATACCATGGTCTTACAATAGTCAAGAGCAGGGCAACACAAAAGAGCAGATTTAGTACTCAATATGCAGAGGAAAATGAGCACAGTGACTAGTGTTTGATAAGGCCATAGATCCTAGCTATTGGGATAAGAACTCACAATTTGACGATATCATTATAACAGAAACTAGACATAAACCAGCCTCTCACAATGTCTACCAAAATAAGCTCAAAATACATACATAATTTAAATACAAAGAGTGATATCATAAATTATTGGTGCATAGAAGAAATTACCAGTCAGCTCTATGGATAGAAGAAGAATTTATGATTAAAGAAGAGATAGAGAGGAGATAAAATGATAATTTTGATTACATAAATTCCCTTGCCTAAAAAGTTCCAGAGGTTCCCTGTTGTTTCTAGGACAGAATACAAATTCCTCAACTTGTCATTTAAAGCACTCCACAAGTTGGCTTCACCCTGCCTTTCTAGGCTTGTGACACATTACTCCCCAGCAGGTACTCTACAGGCTATTCAAGGCCCATTTGGTCCTTGATATTTTCTCTCCTCTCTCCATGACTTTACATTGGCCTTGAAAGAACAACTTTTTTATGATCATGTCTTATAATCTCCAGCCTCCTTCACAGTTTGACTGACATACCACTTCCTTTATAAGGCTTTTCTTGAACTCCCAAATTAGGGGTTCTTAATACAGGGTCCATGAACTTACATACATACATACATACATACATACATACACACACATATGTGTATATAGCTATATATGATGATTTTCCTTTGGTGTCTTATGTATTTTATTTTATTAATTTAAAGACATTATTCTGAAAAGGGTTTCACCCAGCTACCAAAGGAGTTTATAACCAAAAAATGTTTAGAACCCCTACCTTAGATGCTTAGTATTTCATTCTTACTTAAATGCATATACATTGTATCCTCTGATAAGCCATTATCTTTCAGAGAGAAGAGCTCATTTCCCTCTTGGCCCTGTATCTCCAGTACCTAGCATAATTCTTGGTTAACAGTAATACCATATTTCACTGCATAATCATGGCACATTTCATGTCATTTTTTTCTTACAAAAAAGTGGGATATAAGGATTTTGTGAAGCTTGTTTAAAAAAATTGTGCCAGTCCTGCTTAAAAATCATTTATTACTATACTGTGTTTGGTGCAAGATTAGGATGTATGGAATACTCATGAATATATATTAAAATTGAATATTGACAATGCATATGAAGTGAGAATTCTAGGCTTCTGGCTCTCAGTGAGGGGGAAATAATTATGTATTCCTATGCCATTGGTATTCACATTGCTGGTCTGTTTACTTTTTAAGTGGCATGATGAACAGAATTACATCATGCAACAATTACACAATGAAAGGTTATAAACCAGTTTTTGGCCTGAAAAACAGGGTGCAATGATTATGCGGTCATGACTATTATGCCATGAAATATGGTAATCATAAATAAATACATGATGATGATGATTGAGGCTACCTAGACAAAGGAGCTGTAGTGTAGAAAGGCTAGTCAGCTGAGCTTTCTAATGCTCTAAATTAATAAGATCTTCAATTTGGAGCTAAAGAAGGACTTTAGAGTCTCCCAAATCATTGAGTTGAGTTGGGAACAGAGAAAATCATTGAATAAGGAAAATGAGTCCATTTTCCTTATGATTATGAAATTATAAAGCTACATTCATCTATTTGTGATTGCTTCCTTTTATGCTTGCCTAAAGTGGCAGGGTGGGAGCAGCTCATGGAAATATTCAGTGTTGCAAATCTAAGGAGGCCTTTCTTTTATTTTCCAGAAGGTGATTAGGTTGCTGCTGGTTTACTATTATGATGACACTGAAGACAAGCTTGTATTCCTTTTGCTGTCTACTAGACTGATTGCATATTCAAATCAGCTCATGTCCTCTGCCCATATTTCTTCTGTCATACACAATCTTTCCTTTAATAGAAGACTTTTGCTTCCTTGTTGAATGCATACTGAGACCCTCTCATGCATGAAAATTAGTCAGCCCAGGCATTCTTCTTTCAAATCCATCAGTGCAACGTAGAAAGGGAAAGACTGTTTTCTGAAAGGAAATTCAAGTTATTAAAAGTAAAACAGATATAAAGAGGTTTTGTCAAAAACTGTCTAGAGCATTCTTCTGGAACAATTTTCACATGCTATGGAGTCAAGAGAACAGAGCAGATTTTGCATGATAATCAGGGAATATGTCCATTCTGTAGGAAATGCACCATTGTAGGTAAGGTCAGTCTTATGTCATAAGTAACCTAGTCAGTAGCTCAGGACCTATTTAAAAGGTGACATAGAAACCTGAGGATAAACCTACAAATGGATTCTTTCATGCCTTGCTTTAAGTCCCCACGCATGCAAATTATTTAAAACTAGACTAGTCCAACAAGTAAAAATGCAAGATTTTAGTTTGGAGTTGTTACTTTCACTTATTTATCTGAGAATGGGTGTAGGCAAGGAGATGGAAAGGCATATTTTATTTATAATGGCTCTCCACTAGATCAACAGGAGTTATTTTATCAGATGAGCTCATTATCTCCTTAGAACAGACCTATACAACTTGGCAGTAGGTAGGGGCCAAAATTAAAATAGGTTAAACTCCTTTGGGCTGCAGATAGGCTTTTAGTGGCTCACTTTCCAAGTAAAGGTATAATTAATGATTACACTACTTCTCAAAAACACTTTTTTTTTTAAAATTGGTACATGATCCAGAAACTGCAATCAGAAAACACTTCTTTATGAAGTCACCTTTAGTAAAAGACTTCCCAGAAGCAGCAATTTCTTTAGAAATCTGAAAACTAACATTAGAAGCCACCTTCCCCACTGACATTTTTCAGCAATTTAGATGCTTCAGTTTGTTTTTCATTGGAGTCTAATTTGCTTAAGTCAGGATATTTTGATTTGAAAAGGCAACAAAGATTGTATTCCTTTGGAAGAGCTATTACTTCTCAACAAATGAGGCACAATATTATGTCTCTCTTGTAAATAAACAAGTATCTGTTTATCCACTCCAGATTAAACATTCAAGGTTCTGATTCAATTGTCTGTTTCTTTTTATCATCCATTTTGCATAGTCACCCCAAAACCTTTAATATCAGAACAAAAAAAAATCTGCACAGCAACTGTTCACATACAAAGAAATACTGAACTGGGTATCTGACCTTGGAGAGAATGCCAGACACTCATGTAACCTGGAGGGCAGCAGTACAGCAACAGGGAGGGGAAGAAGCCCTTGAGTTGCTGCCCCTCATTGCACAGAAGGCACCATCGTCATTAGCACATGCCTGCACTCGTTTTGTGCCTGTTCAACACCAGTAATGCCCAAAAATACAGCAAAAAGATATGACTCTTGCTCCTCTCAGAACAGAGACAGACTGGTGATGGGTGGTGGCCACAGATCATGTGACAAACAGGAGAGAGTGTACCGTGGCAACCCACACAGCAAGTTGTGTCATGGGCACAATAGTGAATAGTGGAAGGAGGGTTAAATAGGGCATGAAAAAAGCATTCATTACATCTTTACTTTCTTTAATATCCTCTATATTTTTTGCGAACCACTCAAAATTCTTTGGTGGGCCTCAGGCAGCCTGTGAACCATCAGACTTGCCTTACAACATTGTTTTTTATTTTGTTGATTGTGTTTACTTGTTTTGAGACTGGGTCTCCCTGTCTCATTTAGGCTCGAAGTACCCCTACCAAAAACAGGCTCGATTCCACGACTGATAGACATAGGAGTTTTGATATTTGCCCTCCTTGGCGATTTCACCTTTCCTCAGGCATCATGGTCAGTCTGTGCTGCAGGAGAAGGGCCTACCATATTGGTGTCAAAATTATTGCAGATATCCAATGGGCCTAGCCTGTTGTTGCTCAGAACCCTTGAACTTAATTAATCTAAGACCACAGGAGTGCATACTGAAATGTAGCATTCTTAACCTAGGTTTTGTGAACTTTTTCATATTTTCATAACTATACTTCAAAATAATTAGTTTCTTTGGTAATCCTATGTTTGTTTTTTAACGCATTTGTTAGATGCTAGGTGACACAAGTGGATAGAGGTTCTGGACTTGAAGTCAAGAAGACCCAAGTTCAAATACTGCTTCAGCGAGCCTGAGACAGTCACTTAACTTTTATCTGCCTCAGCTACCACCTTCATAAATTGGAATAATAATAACATCTATCTCCCAGGGTTGTTGTGAAGGTAAAATGAGATAATATTTGTAAATTAATTTGAAGACCTTCAAGCACTATATAAATGCTATCTATTGGGCATTTAAAAACCTTATTCTGAGAAGGAATTCCTAAGTTTCACCAGACTGACAAAGAGATGATGATACAGAACAAAAAGGTTAAGAAACTCTTCCTTAGAAGGTATACAAATCAGGACACAAAAGGGATTTGGGATGGGGAATCTTGTTAAGGTGTAGAAATGGTAATGATTATGGGATTAAGAAGCCAATTGGGGTTTGGGGCTCAACTCATGATTCACAATGCCGTACTTTGGTTTTGAAGGGAGATGTTTGCGCATCATGAAAGCGTCAAGGTATAATGACCAAGTCTAGTTTTATCAAAGCTATTAGGTGGTAGAATTGGACATGACTAGATAAATCCTAGGAAGCATGAGTAATACTTAGCAATCTAAGCAGTAAAGCAGAAATCTTCCTCCCACATCATCATTCTGTTTCAACCTTTCTCTCTTTCTTTCTAGAAGTCCTCTCCTTCCCCTCTTCTCCGTGTCACACCCCAATCAAGTACATGCGGTATTTGTTCTCATAAAGTAATGAGACTGATTTCCATGCATAAGAACTGCCCACACCTAGAAAGCTCCTCCTTCAAGGCAGTGCATAAGGCAGATATGATGCATGACTTGGGATCAGCAGTTTTAGCCTGGACTCTCTATACTATTATATATTCTTGTATACTAGTATATACTCTTATCCTGGTCTATGGATTCTCTGGCTGGTCTTGCAATCTGAGCTTTATTCCCTACTTGTTTCCATACTTGGTTTTATCATCTCTACCTACTGGCTTCCATGGCCTGATTTTGTTCCTTCCTGAACCTTTTTCTGTATCTGCCTTATTTTGGGTTACATGACTAATTGTCAAGCATCTTTAGAATACGTATCTTATCTAAGTTTTTATTCTTCCAAGTTTATACCTAATCCAGTCTATTCCAGTCCAGCAAATGTTTGTGTACACTGTCTACACTGGAGATACCAAGAGAACATCAATAAATCATCAAGCATTCATTATGCACCTGCTATTTGTTAGATCCTATGCCTGTGGCTAGAGATATAAAAATACAGAACGAAAGAATCTCTACTCAGAGAGACAAGCATGGTATTTCCAGAATACATGATGAGAAACAATCTCTGTGCTAAATGAACTTATATTTTATGGGGGAAATAAAACATGTATATTAACATATAATATTATAAAAAGGGAGAAACAACAACTAATGGGATCAGGAAAGACTGTGACCTAGTACATGATACATGAGTTAAACTTTGAAGGAATCTAGGAATTCTAAGAGGTAAAGTAGAAAAAAAAAAAAGAATTAATTCCAAACATGGGGCAGGTAAAGGGACTGGGGAAGGCAGAGAGGAGGTAGTCTATATAGTATAGAAACTAAAATGGAGTATCTGATGAAGAGCAAATAAATCTATTTGAAGGGGAGTAATATAAAGTAAACTTAAACAGGGTGTCTGGGGCCAGAGTTTGGGGAATGGTAGCATTACACATAGATCACTAGACTGTCAGACAAATCTGTGTATAAATCCCACCTGTGCCATTATGTATGACCACCATGGATCATAGATCTAGAAGGGAAAAGTAGCACCAAACCTATCTAGTCCAACCTGATTTTACAGCAGATGAAATTAAGGCCCAGGGAGGCTACAACTTGCCCAATGTCACACAGGTAGTAAGGGTCAGTGGAGGAATTTGAATCCAGGTCCTTCTAATCCAGAGCCAATGCTCTTTACATTGTACCTGAGTCTTAAACTGTTGTCTTAGAGTCTAGGTTATAAAGAGGTTGCTCTTTCATTGAGTGCCAGAAAATCCCAGGTCATTAATTACACAACCCCCTCAACCCTCGGCAGAATTTAATCTAATCAGGGTTAGGGACAGTTTAATTTTTGTATTCCCAGTCCCTAGAAGAATATCTACCACATAGTAGAAAATTAATAAATTCCTTCTTTTTAAATTTAATGGACAGAATGACTATAACAAAATCCTCTGAAAACAGTTAGTGCTTAATAAATGCATGAATGTTAAATTGAACCAGATAGCTGAAAGCCAACTTCTACCAGGAGACATTGAACCTTGAATGTTTGTTGTTTTTCCAATTAGCCTTATACTGTGAACTTCAAACAAGGTTTTTCATTCTATCCCAGTCTCCAGAAGTCGTGTAACTACAAGACTCTGCCCCTTAGAATGCTCAGGTTTTTTTAAAGGTTCAGCTCAAATGAGACCTTCTATCTGTCACCTTTACTGATTTTTCTCAGCTGCTCTTGTTTCCCTCCAAAGGGATATTCTGATATAAATAAATATTGCCGTCCCTGATTGAATATAAGCTCCTCAAGGGCAGAAACACTTTCATTTTTGTCTTTTTCTTCTGAATGCAATGTAGACAAGAATCTTGTTTGTCTATATCAACATTAACAATACTCAGTCACCAGACAGGTCCTCTGACTTGTCTTCTGCAGACCAAATGAGGGGGGAATGCAAAGAAATCTAAGCTTCGACCCTGGCCTTCGTGAGCTGCACTCTAATAATGGTAGCATTTATATAACATTGTGAGGTTTGAAAAGACTTATTTTTAACTTATTTCATTTGATCAACAAAACCCTGTGAGACAGATGCTGTTATTATGCCCATTTACAAAGAAGGAAATGGAAGCACAGAAGTACAAGGTTATGACTTGTCCAGGTTCACAGGGCTGATGAGTGTAGCAAAGGACCAAGGAGAAAAAGGTCTTGTGCAAGGTGAAAAGTGTGATAGATTTCATAAGGTCTTGATCCTTCCTGTTGCATGCAACAATGGAGCACAGATTAAGGATTAAATTTGCCAAGGTGGCGTACAATAATGGTCCAGATGTTACTTTTGTATTAGTGTAAACTTTTCATTGTATGCTGACTTGATTTATGGGTGTATGCTTATTCATTCTAATAGTATCTCTGGCATAATTCTGCAAAGCTTATATGGGATAAGGCATAATAGAGATCAATTTGTCATGTGAAGCAACACCTGCTTCCTTTAAATAATCAAAGCAATTGCCTAAAATTATTTAGCAGAAGAGTAGTAGGAGCCCTGACCATTTTTATCCTAACACATACAACTTTTAGCTGACAGAGCAGTCACTTAATACCATACTTTCATTCTTCTGTGTTCGTTTAGATAAATTACAGTAGGCTGCATATTAGATACATAATCATTAGGTACTGGTAGAGTAGGGTAGAAATATGGCTGATCAATCTGGTGTTACTTCCAACATATGCATCTTGTGAAGCAGATGGAAGTGTGTTCTCAGAATGTTTAAGGACTTTTAAAGCACAATGTAGCAACAGCATCTGGAGACCAATTACTGGAGATGCTCCACAGGGGTACTGCCTCAAGGTTTTTAGATGGATGAATAATATATAAATTTCTGGTTTCACACTGAGAGAGAATGGAGCAGCCTCAGAAAGAAAAGAGGTTATTTGAATTGAAATAACATAAAATAATTGAATATTTAGACTAAAGCCATTTTATATTTATACCTGTAGTTCGTTATGATGAAGTAAAAGAGAGTTGGTAAGGAGAATTTTTTTTTTTAGGACTCATTTTTTTACCAGGTTTAAAGGAGAAAGACAATTTAGAATATTGTCAATCTCTAGAATTCCAACTAAAGACACAAGTTATGTGGACACTTAAAGTTGTCTTTCTTTCTCAAAAAGGACTAAAATGACATTACCATGTTGAGGTCAAGGTATAGTGTGACTGACTGTGGTTAATCAAACCAACGCAACCTTGGAATACTTTACCATAGGTTAGGCACAAATAGTCCATACAAATATTTGGAGTGGAAATGTCTCAAAATTTGCACATTCCACATTTCTTTTGAGCTACTACAATTCTGCTTTTCCCATAGAGCACAGTTTCTTCTTTGATGCAGGCACACCATGTTGGGTGGTCCTATGTCAGTGTCTCCCATATTGAGTCCTAATTTCTTTAGAAAATTGGCAACTTAAAAGATTAGAATCATAGAATCTGGGGAGGAGGCAGTACCATGTAGTATGTAGAAAGCTGCCTCTGGGTTCAGAAAGACCTGAGTTAAAGTCTTGCTATTTTACATACTAGATGTTACACTAATGACAATTCACTTAAGCCCCTGACTTAGGCAATTCTCAATTATCATGTCCGTAAGTTGCAGATGAGTTACCCATCTGCATTAATGGAGGAAGTTTCCAACTGGAAATTTACCAAAGCAACAAAGTTATAACTCTTCCCATCCCTCCCACTCACCCCTCCCCACAAGAAAGAGAAGAATTTCAGAGCTGAAAGTAACTTTAGAGATCTTAGAATTCACCCCCTTCATTTAATAGCTTCACAAATGAAGAAACTGAAACCCAGAGAGTTTAAGTAACTTCCAAAAGTCAAATGGTTAATTAGAAACCAATATAGGAACCTAGCTGATGTCTCCCAATTCCTAACGCATTGCTATTTCTATTACATTATTCTTTCCCATACAAACATGCCTTCCCCAAATTAATATTCTAGGGAAGATTTTTGTGAAATTTGTAAAACATTAATTTCTTGTGTTCTCCCTTGATTAATAATATCATACCAGAAAGGCAAGGAACATTGTTATCATACTTATACACTTTTAAAACATTGTGACATCTCTTAAGATACATTGGATGGAATGCTGAACTTGAATTGAGAGCGACAAGGGTTAAAATGCTGCCTAAGATCCATACTGGATAAGTCACTTTGTCTTTCTAAAGTTTACTTAGATCAATCTAAGTTCAGGCTAAGGACTAAGATGAAATTAATCACTTGTAGGCCGCCTAATATCTAGTTTTTGTTGTATTTTTGAAGTCTTTTTTTTTTTTAACAGTGAAATGGAAAGATTGTTGAGTTAGGTTACAATATCGGTTCAGAAGGGCCAGCATTGGGTTATTGAACATAACTTCTCTATGCTTTCCACTGTGGCACATCTAGTGAGCAGGATATGACAAGCCTCTTGACTCCTTGTGGGCTATATTTTTATACTTAAGTGACCAAGAAGCTATATTGAGAATTCTAGCCTTTTTCTCCTAGAGTGAACAAATATTGAGGGTAGATTAGAGCCGCTGAACATTTTCATGCGTCCGAAGAGAAAAAAACCAAAATCAAGCTCACTTGTGTGGTAGATGTTGGTCTTATCACTGATACTCTCTTTTCTCAGCTATAAAACAAAAATACATCAAAATAACATCAGCTGAAACAAAAGATTTTTGTGAAAATCAAAAAAAGATACAGTAAAATACTTTGCAAATCTTACAATGTCCTGCAAGTCTGAGCTGTCATTATCATTATCATTATTGTTTGATCCTGACACTCAATAAACTGGTAGAGCAAATATTGTTGAACTTCCTTTATGTGTCAGGGAAAAGAGATTGGGGAAGGGGCTGTAAGTTATTTTCTCAGAGTCGAGTTGATGACAGAACAAGGAACAAAATACAAATCAGCCATATGGGACCTTAGAGGTAATCTCGTCCTATTCCACCATTTACTTCTTTTTCAGATGAGGAAATTGAGACCCAGATATGGCAAATGACTTGACCTAGACCACAAAGGTAGTTAGTAGTGAGCCTAGGATTTAAGTCAGGTTCTTCATTTTCAAATTTGATATCTTTTCCCACTAAAACACAAGATTTCCTCCTTCATAGACCAGTATTTCCCATGGAAAGAGTGATAGTGTATTATCCATAGCCTTTGTTTCTACTTACTTCCCACATCTGCATTTTGTCAACTTCCTGTTAATTAAGAATTTTTTTTTAGTCCTTTAGAAAGAAAGAAGCCTTTTTTGTTGGTGATCGATTGCTCCTGAAAGGTACACTAGTATAGGATTTAGAATTAGATTTCAGGGATCAGTGGTTTCTTGGCCTTTTCAGTTTGTGGATTACTGAGATTTGACTATCATACCTGGCTAATGTAAATTAGGCTAATGTAGAGAGATGTAGGGCACATGGAGCGATCACCTAAAGGTAGTACTTAGCACTTGGGAATGGCAATTGAAAAGCAAAATTGATATATTAGAACAAATTAACTCTTAATCCATTAGAGTGAAAAGTATATTCACTCAACTTCACATAGTAAAATGGAGAAAGGATCTCAGTTCCCTTAATTGACTTCAAAGGGGTCATTTCTTCTCCAAAATTCCTCATCAAGTTTGTTCTCCAAACTTTGTTTCTCAGCATTTATTAAACAAAAGCCTACTCATATAAATCTGTTTTTTCCTGGGAAAATTAACAGATTAACCAGTTGACCATGCAGCATCTTGAAGACAATGCATCCTTAGTTTAATCATGATAGACTCAAATAATTGCAAAGGTGATGAAGGAGCATACATAGCTCCTATAAAGCATGGTAACATTGATGTTAAGTAACAGGCAGACTACATGTTTCTAGCATGGAAATGGTATAGAAAGGGCTGTAGGCCATTAGGGAAAATACAAAGATTTTAGCTATTCTTAAAATCCCACAAAAATAAGCAACATCAATTGTTTCAAATAAGAAGAATCATGCTGCACACAAAATGAAAGTTGATTCCTCAAGATCTGAAAATAGTTTAAAGGTAATTTTCTGTATCAAAAAGTAAAATTAAATACAATGTTCACCAACCTTTCTCATTATCCCCATAAGAATGCTGCAGTTGGTCACAGGGGGAAAAAAATCACAATAATTACCTAATAGAATGCAAGCTTGCTTATGTCAAGGACTGTTTAAATTTGTTTTTTGTTGGATTTAAGTGGAATGTTGACATTTTAATTGAGAAATGTATCCTACTCAATCTCTACTTCAATGCAACATTGTGATATGAAGTTGACCTCATTTTTTTGGGCTAAAGGGCATCAACTAAGTCAAGTCTGGTCAAGTTGAATGTATTCTTTCAAAGAGCCTAATGATGTATGATATGTCTGTCACCCAAGAATAAGCAGAACTTTGCTCAAAACTTTCATTGCTGCAAGTTTGGCTACATGGCTACTAGGTGTTGTAGGTGCACACTTACCAGCTAGGTGTCTCAACACACAAGTCATTTAGCTTTAGGTACTTCATTTTCCTCATCTATAAAATGGCTATGATAATGGCCACTCTTACCACTGTTGTTGTGAAGTTAAAATGAGATGATGTTAATAAAGTACTTTGTCAACCTTAAAATAACCATATAAATACTAGCTATTATTCCTGTATATTCAATTGTGAAAGTATGAACTATATAAAGATTTAAATGGTTTTAGATAATCATGGGATTGAGAGTCTGAAGACATAGAAATCATCTAGTCTAGTATCCTCATTTTAAAACTCTATGAAGCCTAAATGAGTTGTTCAAAGTAATGCAAGTAGTCAGTAATAGAACCCAACCTCTAGCAGGCAACTTAATATATTTGAAAGAATATAAGATTTGGAATCAGAAGATCCTGGCCCTGGCACATTTTATCTACCTAATCTTGGGCAAGTTGCTTACCCTTGCTAGGCCTGTTTACTCATTACTATTTTACACAAATATAGTCATTTTTCCAACCTCACTGGCTCTCCTGAAAGGCCCAGGACCAATGGACCTGTGCCAGTTTGGATGTCTGCCATACTTAGCATTCAGGAACTAGCCATGTATGCTTTAATTTATCATTTTGACATATTTAAATGTGAATCTTATACTTTCATTTTGTAAATATATTATTTGAGTATATATTTTATCCTTTTTCCATCTTTCTATTGTGATTTTATTTTTATATTTGTAAATAAAATTCATGTGATATCGAGAAGCTTTATAAACAATACATAATGATAAAATGATTTAGAAGAGGTCAAGTGCACTGAATATATATAACCTCTTTCTCTCTCTCTTCCTCTCTTCCAACCTTTCTCCCTCCCTCCCTCCCTCCCTCCCTCCTCTCCTTCCCCTTCCCTGAGGCAAAAGTACTTAGAAATGTAACTAGGAACCTGGGACCTTGAATGCCTTGGTGCCATTAGCAGAGGGCCCATATTACAATAAACAATACCCAACACAGAAATCTTGTCTAATGAAAATCATTGGAAAGCATTTGTCTTATACTAAAATAAAAAAAGGTAATATTCTTTGAAGAGCCAATTTCTTTGGTTTAAAGAACATAGTGGAGGTTCTAGGACTGAATTGAATTTTGTAAAGGTCATGCATCTCCTGCTTGAATTGATTAGTGTCAGGATCCTTGCTATTTCCAATATTTAATTAGTACTAAAATTCACTAGGTTGCTCTGGGGGGGGGGGGGGGGAGAAAAATCTAGAAATGTTGTTAGAGTTTTACTTTATTCTGGACATTATGAAATTATATCTATAGTTCATAGAACAAACCCTCTCCATTTACTCTTCCTCACTCAAAAGAGTAAGGGTAACTTGGTGCTCAATGGATCCAATACTTACCTTCCTGAATTCAAATCCAGCCTCAAACACTTAACAACTGTCTGACCCTAAGCCCATTTGCCTCATCTGGAAAATGAACTTGAGAAAGAAATGGCAAACCACTCCAGTATCTTTGCCAAGAAAACCCCAAATGGGGTCAAAGGAGAGTCGAACACAACTGAAAATGATTCAACAGAAACTGGAAGTGGTTTTGAAAGTAGGGGGTATTTACTGCAATATGCAGAGTATATGTAGTGGGACAAAGAGTTTTATTCTCACTCCAAAGTCTCACCAGTCTGACTTAAGCCTGAAATCTAATTATCAATTCTGTTCATATGAATCTTGAAAGGTTTTAAGTCTTCAAAAGACTCCTATTGAAAAGAATCAGCCTCAGGGAAAGGGAACCATCAAAACACTGTCAGCTTACAACTTATTTAGTACTAACTCACAATACTCTGAGAGAAAGGTCCTTCAAAATCAGGAGGGGATGACTACATGTATAAGCAGTTAAGGTTGAGAACCACTGGTCTATAGGGAAGTAGCATTACAGAACATGTCTTATATCAAGCTACATCATAATAGAGAAAACATAACTTGAAATTCGGATAGGTCGTTTTTTCTGTAACCTCTGATAATACTCTGGTCCCTATGACCTTACACAAGAGTTCTCACAGGGATCAACAATCCACCTACATTGCTCATGTATTTCTCCTAGCCAATTCTGTTATTTCCTTTTTCTTTTTTCATACCCTACCTTAGTATCCCAAAATAAACTAAGTATAGGAAGTGTCATGGGAAGTCAAAAGCAATTTAGATTCCCAGGATGTCAAGGTGGTGAGATGGGTGGAGAATTTGGACATTATTTCTACTACAAAATAATAGCTGTGTTTTACATTTCTATGATTATGTTTGAGAAATGGTCTCATTCAAGAGCTTTGTATTTTAGTGAGAAATACAATGTATTGTATTTCCAAATACAATAGTTAGCAATCAACATACTATGTTTAAAGTTTAAAAGCTAAGTTCCAAGACGTAAGTATTATAAGAGCTATCATTAGACTGGTCAAGTCTTTTTAAGCATCAGGTATGCAAAAAATGCTGTGGAGAAAACAAACTCTTGCCTTCAATGAATTTACATTATATTTAGGGAGGATACTATATGCGTGTATATTTGTACGTGTGTATGTGTGTGTATGTATGTATATACATTTACACATATACATACACACATATATGAAAATTTACTAGTAAGATATCCATATGAGGAAAAGCAAAGTGGTAGGAATAACTGAAGTTTTCACAGGATAATATGGAGACTAATTTGATTAGGAAAGTAGATTCATATTAGAAAGTAGTGAGAAGTAAGTAAGGAGATTGGGACTGGAAGAACACTTTTCTCCCAAAGTATATGAATCATAGAATACCTCAATCTTAGAGGAAAAAAAAAATCAAAGTTACAAGAAAGAGTAATGGAAAGATACATGGTAGAGGCTTATTACTAATGATGTCTTACACACAGAAAATGACGTAAAAATCTTGCCTGAAGACACTGATTCATTCAACAAAGACTCATTCAAACAAACATTTCAGATTCTGTGTAACTGTGCTTAGAACTGTGAATACAAATGAAAAGGAAAAATAAAATCAAGCAGCTCCTGTCATCTAGAGTTTTACATTCTAATGGCACATTTCTGGCATAACTCATCTCACTTATATATGATTCGAAAAATAGGTCAAATCATCAAATAGTTAAAAAAAAAAAATGAACAGCAGATTGTTACATTCCTGCCATTGATTTATTAAAAAGGACCCAGAGACGGGCCTCTCTTGTATTAGGTTGATTCTCTGTGGAAGTTGCGTGGAAAGTCCTGAATTAATAATTACATAAGATGAGAGAATGAAAATATTAAGCGTTTAATAAATACTTATTGAATTGAATGTACATTCTGATAGATTACAAATTCCATGGGAAAAGGAAATGTTTATATAAACCATAAATTTATTAAATATCAAACAAAGCTAAGTTTTTGCAATAAGTATGATGCCGTTTTCTCTCCTTTTTCCTAAGAAATTAGCTTTGTACCTTTTTTTCTCTAAATTAAATCCTTGTCACCAGGTAAATTAAGTTGAATCCTCCGTTGATCATGGGCTTTGAAAAACTTCACTGTACATTACAAAATAAATGTTGAAAATGACAACTTCACATGTGGGTGGTATTTTAGTGAATTTGCATTTTTAAACACTAAAGCCTCTGTGCTTCTCTATCCATTACAATTCTTATCCACATTTTACCACAGACCTCCCAAAAGTATCAATTTAGTGCAAAATTAGACCTATTCTGGCAGCTAGGTGGCTTAGTGGGTAGAGTGCTGGTCCTGGAGTCAGGAAGACTTGAGATCAAATACAGCCTCAGACTTGACTAGTTTTGTGATTGATCCTGGGCAAGGCATCTGTAAAATGAAGATAGTAATAGCACCTACCTCCCAGGGTTGTTGTGAAGATCAAATAATCCAATAATTTTGAAGTCCTCGGTATAATACCTGGTCATAGTGAGTAAGTGCTATATAAATGTTGTTATTGTTATTATTACTATTATCATTATTTTCTACTGGACTATTCCAGATATGCTATATGAACAAAATGAAAATGGAACCTAAAAAATGAAGTTGGTAAAAGTGTCTGTATCTGACCAAACATAAAAAAGAAATATTCACTAGTGGTAATATAATCTTAAAGTTAATGCACAACACATCTCAAAGATGGGAAGATTGAAAGGGGGAAATGACTGATTACAGGCAGTACTTTTACTGACTCATACAATTGCCTGAAAGCTTTGTACTATATGTGAACCTGCCCCGTTCATTTCTTATCGATTTTAAGAAAGCATTTGCCTTAAATGGAACATTCAAGGCTGCTTTTTTTTTTTCTACAAAGACAAAGTGTCTACCATGCATGTGGTAAATTTGAGCAAGACAATGACAGACATAACTATACATCCAGCACCAAAGAAATATTGATGCATGAGAATAAGGAAAAAAGTTAGTATGCAACCGTCCTCAAACTATACTGTACTAGACAACGAAACTGCTTTCAACCAACTTTCCTCTAAATAACATGAATCATTCCCTCTCGAAATGTGTCCTCTGATTTAGTGCTGAGATTTCCTTCTGCCCGGCATTTCAAGCTCTGTTTGCCCATCCTGCCAAGTACCTAGATTTGCGTAGCCTATAGCACTCTGACTGGACCCTGCACAACATACTGTTTGCTCTACCAGATCACACCTTGAACTATGCCATTTTCCTTAAAAGAGCTCTTTGCCAAGGTGCTGACAATTATCCACTAATTATCATCCCCCTGTTGGGGTTGAGATTCAACACAGGAAACCCATTGTAGAGGTCTCTATTTGTTAGACTAAAGAGATTTCTCTACTCTTATCTCTTTCCTAAGCTCCAGATTCTCACTTCCAATTTACTGTAGGAAATCTATAACATCTAATGGAAGTCTTCAACTATCCATATTCCTGCTTGACATTGGTCCCAGATAAAATAGTAATAATATATTGACTTGCTGTTATAGAGTTATAGGCAAGTTATGTTTGTTGTTCAGTCATTTTTCAGTTGCATCTGCCTCTGTGATGCCATTTGGGGTTTTCTTGGCAAAGAAAATGGAAAGGTTTGTCATTTCATTTTCTAGTTCATTTTATAGATGAGGGACTGAGGCAAACAGGGTTAAGTGATTTGCCCAGGGTCACATAGTTGGTAAGAATCCAAAGCTAAATTTGAACTCAGGAAGACGAGCTTTCATAATACCAGTCTCAGTGCTATATTCACTTTGCCATCTAGGTGCCATTGCAGGTACATGGTATGAATGTACTGGATAGTTTTGTTAGACAATTGATTTTGATACAAATGGTCATGAAACATATACAAAAAATAATCGTATCTTAAAGCAAAAAGGTCTTACGAATACACACAATCAGAAAACTTAAACACTACTTTTGTAAGCCAGTATTCAATAAAGAATACCAATCAGTAAGAGAATGTGATCAAGAAGTGCAAGACAAAATGGACACTAATAATTTGCTTAAGACAGGGCTTAAGTTCAAATCACATAAATAAATAAAAATATTTTAAATAAAAAACAAGTATAATATAATATGTATAGATATTATAATATAATATAATAAAATTCATTACAAATTCATGATTCATGCTAAAGCAGTCCTAAGAGGCAAATCTATTTCTTCATATGCTCTTGTTAAAAAAATTTAAAAATTTAAAAAAATAAAAGGGAAAATTCCAGAGTTATTTGTACTTTCTAAGCATTAGATCAGCCAATTAATATACCAGAAATAAGCAGAGAAAAATAGATCACTAAGATTAAAGGATAATTAGGAGAATTGTAAGCCAAAAGGAAAGAAAATGTGAAGTTACTTAAATTCAGTACGTTTTTGTCATTTTCTTTTCAGTTTGTGGGCTCATTTTACTTGTTTTCTTTTTATATTCTATGATCATAGGCTTAAATACCTGCACTTGTCAATTGAAGTAAAGTAAAAGTTTTCTTAAAGATGAAAACAATTAGAACTGTCACAAAATGTGATAGACTGCCTCAGGGCAGAGTAAACTCATAAAATCAGATAATTAGAGCTAGAAGGAAATTTAGAGATTATCCAATCCATCCACCTTATTTGATAGATGAAGAAACTAAGATCTCTTCAAATTCAAGGACCTGCTCAGATTCACACAGACAATAAGTAGGAGAGCCAGGATTTGGATCCAGAACTTTCAGCTCCAAATACAAGATTTTTCCATTGTACTATACTGCTTCTTTTTCATTTTCAACACTTTGCTCATCTGCATCAATAAAGGGAGTTTCCACAATGGAAGCTATCTACATCAATGAAATCTCAGGTAGAGGTTGTCCACATGTTCCCCTTTGCTTCCCCACCCAGTGCCTCCTACTTTATTTATTCTTAATATAACCATGGAATAAACTTTAGAATTACATTTTTGTGATATTATGCTGCCTTCTATTGAGTATATTTGCAAGAAAATGTAGTTTAATTATTTGTCCAAAGGGAAGTTGCTTTAGATCAGTTTTTTTTTCTCCTTTAATTCCCTCATTTACAAAATCAGGAGTTGTCTCTAAAGGTTCTTGCTAAGTCCAAGATCATGTGATCATTCAAGGATATGACACATAAAAAGTTTGAGACACAATTTCTGGCTAATTAATCATTTTGTTAATCATTTCCAGCAAATAATTTAAAAAGGAGTTCAGTGATGCTTTTGAATGCCAAAGACCCCTCATGGAATGTACTCAAGGCTCATATTTCCTTGGAAGACTGGGTGTTCCTGAGGATGGCAATCAACTCTAACTGGTTAACAAGTAATGAGAGAATGGATATTATAACCTATTCTAATGAGGAGCTGAAGGACAAGGCTGATTATGACACATATGGACAAAGAGAGACTATCTCAAGCCAGACCACCACAGCCTCAGGCAATCTAGCCTCCAGGAGTGGAACACAATGGATTCAAATGCACCTTAGATTAAATTCTTGGTTAGGTTCTCCAGTTGGTATGGGCAACAATTTCAAGATTTCATTATCAGCCCTGCCCTTGAGAGAACTAAACTTTGACCTAATCTCCAAATGAGAAAGAGAAAAAATGAGTCTCCCCAATATTAACAATTACTTATTTAATAATCATTTCTTTCAGGGTGGGTGGAATTTGTCATGAATTCAGTGAGAGTATCCTCATCTTCCATTATGGAAAACGTGAGAATGATGGAGGGAATTTTACATGTTATTCCCAGTGCCCTAGTTTATTGTCCTGACTTTAGCTCCTTCTGAAGAGGTTACCCACAAAGAGGGTTAGGGTTGCCTGAGACCCTAAAATGCCAACATGCTGGGTTCTGCTGAAAGAATTCAACTCAAGTCTTCTCAGCCAAAGAAAAACAAAGTTTATGGAAAGTTCACTATATTGGGTAGACTCTAAAGGAGCCTAGACATCTGTAAAGCTTGCATTGGGCAAACAGTCCAGAATAAGTCTGTGATAGGGCATTCTGTGGTGCTCTCACACCATATGAAGGAAATATGGGATTCTATATATAGAAAGGTTGTGGGAGGAATCTAGGGGTGGTCTAGAGGAGGAGTTTGGGGAGGGTCTTCAGGAGTCAGATGAGGCCAGACTCCAGTAATGAGTGATTAAGGGTGGGAAGTTGCGGGAGGCTACCTGGAGACCCTAGACAATGGCGGTCCAGGCCAGTTCAAGGGTGGGAACTGGAGGATCAAGGTTGGGAAACTGTTGCAACAAAAGAGAGCTAAAGACTTGGGCAGAGCCACAACTTAAGGCCCATAACCTTAGACAAATGCCTTCCTTTGGGAAGGTTCAAGGAGAACTCAAGGGGGCTCCCAAAGCCTGCACCTTATCACTTCCATTTTTGGTAACATTATCATTTAGCCCTTTGTTATTGGGGGGTTTTTTTGTTTGTTTGCTTTGTTTTGTTTATCTTTTGTATTCTTTTTAGATCTGCTTTGAGGCAGAAGTTCTAAATAGAGTTCAGAAGACTTATACTCACTGTGCCAATTTTATCTGTTTCTCTAAGGACAAAGTGTAGTAAAGTGAGAGGGAGCACCCTGTTACTGAAGGATTGCAACAAAGCCTTTCAGGGGTCTGATGTAGGGGACTACTTCATGGGGCAGAAAATTGTATTTGGTTTTCTTCCAACTCTGAGATTCTATTTCTTTCTAGCGTATCTGGTTTTGACTTTGTCCCCCTTTGGCTCAGATTAATGAAATACGTGCATTAACAATGCCAACTCCACTATAATGCTCCATTTCTCATTGCCCAGACCACCAAAGAATCCTTTCAAAAGGACATCAGGCGATACCTTCCCCATATGGTGATCATCTCATCATCAGGTTGTGCATTGCTGATAGTCTGATAGTAAAGCAGCTGTTTCTCTGTATTTTTACATGGCTAGATTCCCAGTCACTGTCATTTAGCTTATAGCAGATGAAGAGCTGGCCCATTTGTTTTACACCTGCATATACAACTGAGCCTTTAGTGTTTGGCAAGCGGACTTGTGTACAAAGAGAGGAGACATTTCTAGCACTCTATAGACCGAGTTAGAAAAAGTGATAAAAAGTTAACTCTTGTCACTCTGTTGTACACTTTATATAATTAAGTGGTAAGCATCATGTTGTTGTTTTTACTACTTTTAATCTGATCAGTAAAGTTTTAAAAGAAGATAAAATAGCATGCTTTTATTTAGGGCCCTCTTATTTTCCATTAACCTGATTATAGAGTGCAAATTAATGGTAGTGCAGTTGATAAGAGTGCTGGGCCTGGAGTTAGGAAGGTGTTGTTCAGTCATCTTCAGTCATGTCCAACTTTACATGACCCTATTTGGGATTTTCTTAGCAAAGATCCTTGAGCGGTTTGCCATTTCCTTCTCCAGTTCATTTTACATATGAGGAAACTGAGTCCAAAGGGTTAAGTTACTTATCCAGGGTCACACAACTAGGAAGTGTCATAGGCAGGGTTTGAACTCATGAAGATGAGTCTTCCTGACTCTGGACCCAGGACTATCTCCACTGTGCCATCTAGCTGCCTGAGTTCAAATCTGGCCTTTAGACCCTTAATAGCAATATGACTCTGCTGATGCGGTGCCTCTGGAACATTTTGGGGTGCCTTTGTAACATTGTTGTAACTTCAGTCTGTAAAAACCTCACTTGTGTTCCGGTACCTATGTATATAACATCAGTCTGTAACATCAGCCTGTGCAATTAAGTTGTAAAAGTCACACTTCCCCCCAGGCCATCAAGCATTAACTCTGTCTCTCCCCTGCCCCCAGCCTAAAAGTGTTTTCCCTGAAACCATTAACTCTATCTATCCTTGCTTGGTAAGATACAACAAGCCATACCTATGAATCCTTGAAAAGCATTCTATAAACAAATCCTTAGTTAGAGAAATGTATACCTCCTTTGTTCTAGTGGCCAGCTGCAAACTATGAATCCTTCAATGCATTATCAGTAAGATAACTCCTCACAATCAGACTCATCCTGAATCCTCAATTAGCCCAGCTTCCCAACATCCATCTTATCAAAAGGGACTTTGATGGCTAACAGGCTGTGTACCTCTCATTCAAATTTGACCGCTGGCTGACTTTATGACGTGTCAAGGCAAAAACCACACCTCCCCTCCTACCCACCCTGGAATTTCTCCCAGTCAATTATGGGCAATACTCATGTGCAGTTGATATAAAAGGTTCATGTTCCTTTAAGCAGTGACCACTTCCAAACTCCTCCCTAACTCTACCTTTGCACACCTAGTTAGCATAATCGATACCAGATTTATGGTTTTATTACTATATAATCAGTATCCCTGATTCCTACACTTTGCAGGTTTTCTCTGACACCCCCCTGCCTGCTGAAAAGCATAATAAACTTTTACAAACCTGCTAAGATTGCTTGGGCCTGATAATTCTTTCAGACTAAAAGAACCCTCCAAGGATTTCCTAGAAATCCATCCCTCTCCCACCCTCTTCACTTTCTGTAACTTAACCCTGGAGGGGTTAAGGAAATGGTAAACCACTTCAGTATCTTTGCCAAGAAAACCCCCATTGGGTCATGAAGAGTCAGATATGATTGAAACAACTGAACAACAGCAACAATAAACACCTGATTGTATGATTTATAAAATTGCTTAGCTAGAAACAGTCTGAAAATTCTACTTTGGAAATCACAGGCTTGTGTTGCCATAATCAATGCTTTCAATGCCTGTGCTATGTCTATAGGGAAATCATTTAACCTTTTTATAGTTCTCATATTACAAATTTATGTGATTGACTGGTGGGGCTGTGGAATGATGATGATGATGATGATGATGATGGTTTAAATTACACATTCTGTAGAAGCTGTTTAATATTGGAGAAAGCACTGTGGGCTTTTGTTGCTTTGTCAGGGGAGAGTTGTCTATGTTTGAATTCTTTCTATTGTTGTGTATATTAGATATACTAGCTGTGAGACCCTGAATGATATTTCACAGTACCTCAGTTTGCTGACCTATTTTTAAAAAAAGATAATAAAATTTCAATATTGCTCCCACCCAGGGTTATTGTGATAATCTTCTGAGATATGGCACAGTATATGAAGGTCTTTTCAAACCTTAAAATGTTTGTTCAACAAAATACATATCAAGTACATACTCTGTGCCAAGGACCTGAGCTAGGCATCGCAAAGAGAAAAAAAAACAAGAAAATGTCTTGCCTCCACATAACTTACATTCTGTTGTGTAAAACAATATGTATACAGTAAATACACAACATCTGTGTGTTTTCCATGGCTCCAAGCCCAGGAGTCTGGGCTTACACAGAGCACGTGTATAGACAGCCAAGTGGCACATCGGATATAGCCAGGAAGGTAAGATCTGAGTTCCAATCTGCACTCAGACACTATATGACCACGGGCAACTCACTTAACCTCTGTCTGCCTCAATTTCCTTATCTGTAAAATGGGGATAATACCACCTACCTAGCATGGTTGCTATGAGGACTAACCAAGATAATATTTGTTGTATATATCACTTTGCAAACCTCAAAATGCCATGAAAAATGTTTGCTGTTATTTTTATTTTTATTTTCAGATGGATGCCAAATGAATTCACTTTATTTCAATAATTGCTCCCACTTGGAGTTTTCCAGGAGAATAGCCTAATATGCTCACTCTGTTAGTCAAATCTAAGGTTTCCCAAAGTGACCAAAAGGGTCCTAAACTCCCACACATACACTCAACATCTATAGGCATCAATAATGGGACAGTTTTCATCTTACTCATTGTGGAATATGCATGAGATGTAAAGCAATCATAGGAAATCAGGAAAGAAAATTCAGAAACTTAAGCTAATCAGATAAGTCATAGGACTCCCTCTGGAAGGTAGAGACATTTGAAGGGCTAGTAAACAAAAAGTCCTCATTCACCTTAGACCTACAATGTTTGATATTCACTGTAATAGTAGGGAAGAGAGTGTCAAGATCCAGATCCTATTGGCCTCCTTGCCATGACTTTTAGTCCTTCAGGTGCCAGGTGATTCTTTTCCCGTGGAACAAATATGTCTCTGAAAGAAATTTTTCCTCTAGAAGGCTGGTGCCCATTTGGTCAAACTCAGGATCTCTTGATCCCTTGGGAATTCTAGAACTTTCATGAAAAGTCCATTCTGTAGAATATTAGCCTCTAGCTTGTTCTAAGGAAAGGAAGGAAAATGTCTGAAAATGTAGTGAAGAAGTGGAAGTCTGAGAGCTCAACATTTCAGACTCACTATGTTCTCCTCTCACAAGTAAGAATTTTTTGCTCCTGGGAGATGGGGGTTGGGGTGGAGATGTGGATGGCAATGTGTAAGGGTAAGTAAACCCCCTCTACAACCACTACCTCTTTGTTGTGTTCTGGTCTGGAATCCCAGAAGAGAAAGAGGGAAAGAAAGACCTTGAATAAAATATATCTTTCTTTTTGAGAAGAGCTGGGGTCCCTGAAGCTCAGTCACAAGTCATAAAAGCCACCTCAGTTACTGGACACCTATGCACTAGAAAAGTTAGTTTTCTGTATATTTTTAGTAAAGTGCCAGTCTCATATATGTACTGGCATAGATGATGCCCTTCTGGGAAAGGTCTATACTCTATAATCTAATCAAGGTGACTGGGGCACTCATCAAATTGATCAATGGCTTCTTTTATTAACTTGCTCTCTATAATTTATTGGGAAATACCAATCCTAATAACAAGAAGAAATAGATCTCTCGAGCTGAACCATTCAGGGAGCCAGAGTTTCATTCAATATCATTCCCTCCTCCCACAAACTAGCACATAAAGAAATTACCCTTCAAACAGACATAAAGTCTAGACCAATATCCCTTAATATAATCATACAGAATGCTATTTTTAAAAGAATAATACTATATTGATATCTGCTGTTATAATATCACAGTTATTTCTAGTTATACAACCACATATTGAGTCCCCCCTTACGAAAAGGAAAAAAAAATAATTAAGCAAAACAAAACAACACAGTGACGCAGTCTGACTGGTAATATATGGTCCAGTGGGAAGCACATTGGATTTTGAATGAACGGACCTAAATTCCAATATCAGTTTTGTCACTTACTACGTATGTTACTTATGTCCCTTAACCTACCTTAATCCACTTCTCTGGGTCTTACTTACCATCTGCAAAGTGAAGAGGTTGGATTTGCTGACTTATGTTTTATTCCAGCTCCATTCTGTGAATTTATGAACTTAGAACATGCCTCATGTCACTACATCTAAATGAAATTAAAAAGATTCATTTCCTCATTGTTTCTCTGGATTCAGAGTGGTCAATTATCATTTTTCCCCATGCTGCCTATCACTATAAATGTGAACTGCTATCATCATTATTAGAGGCAGGCACTAAACAGGTGATTTCATTGGTGTAGAGAAATTCTATGTGGGGAACTGTTCCCCACCTGCCATAGATTGATACCTTTTCTGCAATATATACTCTAGGGCACGGGGGGGGGGCCAGAGTTTGAGCAATTTGCCCAGAGACACAGACCCAATACGTGACCAAGATCAAGCATGAAGTTCTTCCTAACAAGAAGGTTGGCTCTCTGTCCACTACACCAAGATATTATTATTATTAATAATAAATTAATATATAATATTAAGATGCATAAATTAAATTAACATAGAATATTAATTAAAATTAATGTATAATATTACTGTGTAATGATTAATAATTGATAATCTATAACAACTATCACAAATACAGATATTTCTGACAAGTACTTCTTGTGATGTCCATGAATAAAAATGTATTCTTAAGAATTCACCCTATATATAACTCATATATGAGAATACAAATATTTCTGAAAAGTTTGCTGTGAGCATATTATCACCTATTGAATTTCTGAATGTCAAAATATTTTCCCATTTCTTTCCTACAGTTGTTGGCCCAAATACAAAATTCAATTACATTTAAAAATTCAGCAAACACATAAAATCACATATTTAAAGGGAAAATAACTCATGATTTATCAGGAAGACCACTATCTTTTGCTCATTACCCTGCATTGTATTTCACTGTGTACATTGTATATATCACACACACACACACACACACACACACACACACACACACACACACAATACCAATAGAATAGAAAAACATTAGCTTGGTACTCAAGACCTAGAGGATATTCGATCTAGAAAGCAGGGCCTAGTTTTTCCATCAGCCTGATACTCTAAAGTATGTAGCCTTCAGAGCTCATCATAGTCTCTGTTTTGTGGCTTTTGTAGAGTAAAACTGTGTTGGCAATGGTCCCCAGTACAACTTCTGGCTTGTTCTAGGGAAGCAGTTTAAATGTGGTTTTTTGTTTAATCTTTGTTTTAGTTTTGCTTTCCTATTTGCTTAGAGGATTTTTGTCCTAGAACTCAAATCTAGGCATAGATTAATTTTTTTTAATAGGTTAAGTTTTGCTTTTGTCTTTGTGACAGTCCAGAAGTGTGACAGTTCCATAGGGTTCAGAAAGGGCTTTGACCCAGTGTCTCAAGACTGATGAAGGATAAATTTATTCTTTTGGCCAAGAGTTTGAAATCTAGTGATGGTGAAGCTCCTGCCTGGTCTTTCAAACCCAGGAGCACAGCTGTGGTTGTCAACCAGTGCTTAGGGCATGGTGAATATGTAATTGTGCCCCTGGTGCTGTGACTGAGACATGATGAAGGTGAAGTCTGGGAATTTTACTGGCAATTAGGGCATCCTAACATTGAAGCTGTTGTCTCAGAGTGGAGGTCAGAGCTTGTTTTCCATGTTTGAGGCTTAACTCCATGGTCCATATCTATTTTTTAAGTTGAACCAGAAATCAGGGTGATATTGCAAGTTTGATTCTGTTGCAGAGAGTTATAGACATGGCTTTGTATATGGGCCTTTACAAAGCTTCGGTCAGTTGACTGGGGTGGGGAGTGGGGGGCAATGAGGACCAGGAGGTGGGGGGAGGCTTCACTGGCAATCAAGACACATTGATGTTACATGTACCATTGGGGCCTTGAGTTCTGTGAATTGTGAACTCAGCCCAGTGGTCAGAAAATTGGTTGGTGGTTGAAATGTTTGGCAGGTTCTCAGGGCCACTAGCAACCTCTTACCAAAGGTTGAGACCCTGCGGTGGTGTAATACATTGTTTAAGAGATGTTAAAGGTAAACTGATTACCCTGACCTAAGGCAGGACAAGTTAAGGGAAAGGCTATGGCTATGGTAAAGTTTTTTTCAGTGTGTTCATAACTTAGTCATACCTTTCCATATTTCAAAATGGATAATGGCAGAGTCATTGCCAAGCAGTCAAGATTAGGATAACTATTTGAAGCATGATGGGGCAGCTAGGTGACAAAGAATTGAGCACTCGATTCATCTTCCTGAGTTCAAATCTTTCCTCAGACACTCATTATCTGTGTGACCCCTGGCAAGCCACTTAACCCTATTTGCTTGTTTCCTCATGTATTAAAAGAGCTGGAGAAGGAAATGGAAAACCACTCCAATATCTTTGTCAAGAAAACCACAAATGTGGTCATGAAGAGTCAGACATGACTGAAAACAGCTAAACAATTGAAACTTGGTGGATAAAAAAGCGTTCCTATATTGACTTGATGGTTAAAGCGTGACATTTGCTTTGTGGTGATTTTGTTACCAAGATGATCCAATTTGGTCTAGAACACATGACTCAGCTAGGTGACTTGACTGGCTTTTTGGAGAGAAGTAAATAATGCTCCTGGAATATCCTTTGTCTTCTCATTCCTCTACTTGAATGCTATCTATAGCCCATCACAGCAAAGAGGCCAGAAACAGGAAGAACAGAATAATGCCTGTACTGCTGGATGTGTTCACTTTAGGTTGTTTATCTGTATCATAGTACTAGGTCCATGTTAGGTGGGGAGTGACTTCCCAGGACAAGGAGCAAGGTGAGAGGAATGACGCATGAGGGTCCACCTCCATTGTGCTTTTCATGTATTTTGAACTTAAAGTAGATTCATAAATATCATTAACTTTAATTTTAATATCACAAATTCTGCCTGAGAATATTTTGCCAATATTTCTGATTCTCTTTACAATGAATTCTAATAAGTCTAGATCCTTCACTGAGTAGGAAGGATATCAAAGAGAAATATTACAGTTTTAAAAAGAACCCAAATAAAAGTATTAGAACTATTCCTAGCACCAGTTGATACTATTGTCTAAACAACTTCTTATAAATCAAGGTGGTACATACGTGTTGAAAGATAATTTTTTAAAGAAATAGGCTTATCTTATGAGGCTAGGCAAGATGTATAGTATGTCTTGAAAAGGAAACTGAATAAAATCAAAGGAACCCAGTTTTAGTATAGACTACACCATTAGCAAATAAATCTATTATAACTTGGGAGAACAAATGTCCAATTTCCTGTTAAAGTTGCAAATGGGGACCTCAAGGACTCTTACATCAGTAAAGTATATGAGATTTGGTGCCAAAGTTGGCAAGATAGATACACTTTAGCAAAGATAGACAAACATAGGCACTCTGCTGATTTTTCTAGATAATTCGGGCTATCTTAAAAAATGACTTTCTGTCTCTCATCTATTTGTAGTAGTTAATGCTACTATTAGCAAGCCAGTACTTTGGGAGGAACCCAGTATAGGACAAGTATAATTGCAGTATAATATGTATTCTTTTTAAACCTCATTCTCTTAATCTCAGATTCCTTCTCCATTTTGTAATAACTCCAGGCTAGAGACTGTACCTGTGGCTAGAGAAAAGCAAGATGAAGACATTCTCTTTACTGATGTGGATTGCCACTTTCTCTCTAACTTCTAGACTCAGAGAGCAGCCTAGAGAACAAAGACATTAAATAACTTACTCAGGAGTATCACGTCAAAAGCAGCATTTGAACCCATGTCTTGATAGCCAAGGAAGCTCTCAACTCACTCTGCCAAACTGCCATTCACATTCGGAAAAATCTTACAAACCTCATAATATATACATTTCAACCTCCAATTCAGTTCTTCTTTACTTCTTTTTAAATTTCTTTTCTTATGGCTCCTGATTGCACTGCAAAATTATACTTGTTCCATGTGTCTAGATAGCTAAGTAAAAATCAGAAATCTATTTAAATGGGTTCTTTCCTCATGATTTATTTAGAGCAGCACGTATTTCACTGGAAAAGCCCGGTGAGAATATTTGCTGTTGCTAAAGAGAAGAATCACAGCTAGTAAAAGTCATCTGTCTCTGAAGGAATTCTCCAGTGGGATTCATCAGATAACAAATATCACCTCATCTTTCCTTCCCCTAAATTTTTGGTCTTTTCACCCACACTTACCTTCATAGCCTAATCAAGACTAGTATAAAGGGGTGACAGGACAAAGGTCATGGTTAGGGGAAGTGATAGGTATAAAAACAAAGTGAACATTTCAAATATTCCTTACCTAGCTTTATGTTATTTTTTTGTTGTTGCTGATCCTATTAGTATAATTAGAAGGTAGCTAGGTGGCACAATGATTAGAATTCGAGGCCTAGAGGCAGAAAGCCCTGAATTCAAATCCAGCCTTAGTCATTTAGGAGTTGTGTGATTTGGGGCAAACCACCTAACCTCTGTTTGCTTCAGTTTCCCTCATCTGTAGAATGAGCATGATAGCAGGAACCTCCCAGGGTTATTGTGAGAACAAATGAAATAACCTCTGTGAAGCATTTAGTATAGTGCCTGGCCCGTAAGAGGCATTATATAAATGTTGGCTAGTAGTAGTAGTGGTAGTAGTAGTAGTAGTAGTGGTAGTAGTAGTAGTGGTAGTAGTAGTACTAGTACTAGTAGTAGGATTAGTAACAGAAGCAGCAGCAGCAGTGGTAGAAATAGTGGTAGTAGTAGTAGTGGTAGTAGTAGTACTAGTACTAGTAGTAGGATTAGTAACAGAAGCAGCAGCAGCAGTAGTAGTAGTAGTAATAGTAGTACTGGTAGTAATAGTGGTAGTAGTAGGAGTAGAACTAGTATAGTAGTAGGATTAACAACAGAAGCAGCAGCAGCAGCAGCAGCAGTAGTAGTAGTAGTAGTAGTGGTGGTGGTGGTGGTAGTAGTAGTAGTAGTAGTAGTAGTAGTAGTAGTAGTAGTAGTAGTAGTAGTAGAATAATAAAGGGTCACTCAATTAAAGCATTTATTAAGAACCTGTGATGTGCCAGATACAGTGCTAAGTGCTGGGAACACACACACACACACACACAACACACACATACACACACACGCACGTAAAATACAGTTTCTGTTCTCAAGACTTCACAGTTCTATGGAGGAAACAACAGATAGACAATCAGTGAAACATATTCAGGATAAATTCGAGGTAATCAATAAAGGGAAAGCTTATTATAGATGATGATATTTTAGCTGAAACTTGAAGAAAGCCAGGATGTGGAATTGAAGAAGGAAGAACTTTCAGCTATCGAGGAAAGCCAAGAAAAATACCCAGAGTTGGAAGATGGAATAACTTGTCTAAGAAATAGTAAGGAACTCAGATTGAGTTCAAAGGTCATCAGATAAATCCTTTTATTTTGCAAATAAAGATATTGCTACCCAGGGAGGCTAAGAGATTTATGAAAGGTTGTACACGGGAGTGAGGGTAGCAGGGTTAGAATCCAAGTCTTCCAAATCCGAAGCCATCGTGCTTTTTTAACCGTACTTGTGGCTTGTCTCTTTCACTCTGGGTTAGAGCATTTTGTGAAAAGGCCATAGAATTCAGAAAAGTTAAAAGGGAACAAGCTACTATTCCACATTAAATGAGTATCATGGGCCAATGGCCAGAGAACAAGAATGAGAACGGAATGCTAAAAAGAGACATGACTGGAGTGGAGAGTGTTCTAGAACCAGAAACCTTGAAATGACAATTAATCCTGTCAGTCATGTCCCACTTGAGGTTTTCTTGGCTTTGATACTGGATTGGTTTGCCATTTCCTTCTCCCCCTCATTTTTCAGTTTAGGAAACTGAGTCAAACAGGTTAAATGACTTTCTCAGGGTTACACAGATAGTAAATGTCTAAGGCTGCATTTGAATTCAGGTCTTCCTGACCCCAGGCCCAACTTTCTATATCTACTATGCCACCTACTTTCCCTTTGAATGATAATAACAAGCATTTATACAAAGCCTTAAATTTTGCAAAGCATTTAAAATATCATCTTATTTTATTCTCACAACAGCTCTAGGAGGTAGATGCTATTATTATTATTATTATTAACCATTTTATAGATGAGGAAATGAGAGGACAGAGAATAAGTGACTTGCCCAAGGTCACACAGCTAGTCAGAATCTGAGGTACAATTTTATCTCAGATCTTCCTGATTCCAGGTCCCAGAACTCTACCCAATGCACCACCTAGCTGCCTCCATAAAGCAGCTTAGAAAACATCAATCCAACACTCTCAGAGTGTACATTAGTCAACAAAGAAGCTACCAAGTAAAGTACCCAAGGTCAGGCAGGTAGTTAGTAGCAGAAACTTACACTAAAATCCAAGCCTTCTGAATCAAATCTCATTAGTTTTTCCCTTTTATTTTAAACATGCAAAGCTGTAGGAAATGAGGTTTTAGCCTCTTTGGGATTTCAATGTAATTATGTGTATAATTTTATTTCTAATCACATTGACTTTTTATTTTCTTTTTAAAGGCAAAATATTAGTTCAAATGACAAGCTTCATTTGGATAATTCCCCTGATTATGGAAGAATAGTAGCTAATTTACCAAACTGCCTGAATATTCAATCATTTTAGTTAGAAAGGAACTCTCTCCCTCCCTCTCTCTGTCTCTGTCTCTGTCTCTCTCTTTCTCTCTCTCTCTGTCTGTCTCTCTGTCTCTCTGTCTTTGTCTCTCTCTCTTTCCCCCTCCCTCTCTCTCTCCCTCTCTCTCTCTCCATCTCTATCTCTGTCTCTTTATGTGTGTGTGTGTATATATATATATATATATATATATATATATACACACACACACACACACACACATACATATCTATGAAATTTGAAAATACACTGCATCACTTTGTTGACTACAAAGCAATACTGTTCTCATTACAGAAAGAAAAAACAAAAGCCTGAAGCATTCTGAAAGAGCTATGTTTTTCAGTATCTTTCTGTATGACATCTTCCAGATGAGTCACTCTGGAATTAATTTTTTATTGTGTTTTGTGTTTGTAATTTCTTTTTTGACTCTACCTGGGAGATTAGGGGCAGAAGGAGGGAGAAAGAAACAGCTCTTTCTTTTAGGGCTTTACTAGTAAGGTAGAAAGTACCAAACTTCTCTTCATTGCTATAAGTACAAAACATTCTATATCTCTTTTTCCTGGCACAAGTACAAAAAACTACCAGAAAGCCCCGTACCAACCCCACTTCCCCCCAAAATACAGGGAAATGTAGGAAAGAAATAGTCCCAAAAGGCAGCTTGGTGTAGTGGATAGAGCAATGGAATTGGATTTTAAAAGACCTGAGTTCAAAATCACTTAAAATCTCTGCCTCAGTTTTCTCATCTGTAAAATGATGGAGGTTGAACTTGAGCTAGATTCTAAATTTTTTAACCTCTGATTTGTGATTCAAATCAAAAGATTTGTCAGTTTTACACTCTGAAGTTCAATGTTTTGTGCTTTGTTTTGTTTTATTTTTCCTGAAAAAAAAATAATAAAACTTAGAAAAACTGTCCAGTTGAAATGCTGTAGTATAAGATCCAGCACTGCAAGCCAGCTATATTCCTTATTTCCCTTTTCTGCCGTCTCATCACATCTCATCACAATTGGAGCCATAATATAGAAAAATTTCGGAATTTATTCAGTGGGGGAAAAAAGATTTCCTGATCCTTAGAACCAGACTCTTCACTTCACAGGCACAATCTGTATTCTGTCTTATGTTCTATGAGCATTGTTATCACCACCCTGTGTCATTCTCTGGAAATAAATTAGGTTTCAGGAGATGCAGTCAGTCTTCCAGACCAATGGGGGAATTTTTATGGCATTACAGATACACTAAAGCAAGGAAATCAGCTGCCAACTTTTATTTAATAAAAGCAGTGTTGAGTTATGAAATTGCTGCTATATTTTTCTAATATCAAATAACTCACAGAAGTAATTATTAACCTAATTTTTTCTTTCCATCTCTTCTTTTCTTTTCTTCTTGATGTAAGGCATTCCAAAAATCTTAGTCCAATTTTCAATTGTTAAAGATTAAAACTTGACTAAGACTTTTAAAAGAAGGATGCTGGGTGACTCAGTAGACAGAGCACCTGACCTGGAGTCAGGAAGACTTGAGTACAAATCCAGCCTCAGATACTCAGTTACCCTGGGCAAGTCAGTTAACCTCTCTTTGCTCTAATCTACTGGAAAAGGAAATGGCAAATCACTCCAGGATCTTTGCCAAGAAAACCCCATGGATAGTAGGGACCACAAGATTAAGAATGAATACCCACTACATTAAGTTCGGTTCACTGCTCTGCCTAAGTAATCCCTCAGTACCCAAGGAGCTACTGAGGACAGTAGCTTCACTTTTCCTAGCAACTAAGTAATCACTGATTACTGCTGCATGGTATAACTGGTAGTGTTCAGAAGCATAAATCTTTCAGGCCTCCAGGGTCTTTAGCAGTGGCATTGATGGTTGCAATTATGTGTGAAAGAGGAGAAAGAAAAACAGATCATGGAGATATCATATATTTTGTATTGTTTACATATGCGAAATTCTTTGAAAATCCATACTTGTTCTATTTCCAGGGATAAATTAATTCATCTCATTCAATTTTAGTGAGAATTGGCATACTGTTTTATGGGCTGTCCCATTGGTCTTAATGTTGTTTTAAGCTTTAGTAGCACTAGGACTTTGGTGATACCCTATATAGAATTTAGTCTGGTGTGATTGTTGAGAAGACTGGACCTGTTAAGCAAAATAAATCTGATTAGTTCCCTAAGCCTTCATAAGGTCAATTTTTCATTAAGAGCAGCTATATGGCAAAGTAAATAACAAAAAAAAAAAAATTCCCACATTCTTTTTTTCCAAAACTGTGCCTAATCCTGCATTTTAAGTCCATAAACTAATAGTTTATGAATGGATTGATTAGAGACCTAAAGTCTAAGTTGTTCTCCCTCTAATGTTGTTGTGTGTATATTATTCTCTTGGTTCTACTCACTTTGATCTGCATTAGTTCATAGAGGTCTTCCCATTGTCCTCTTGAGCTCTCTATTTCATGTTTAATGGTACCATAATATGCTATTACATTCATATACCATAATTTCTTTAGCCATTCCCTAAGAGACAGACACCCCCTCCATTTCCAGCTACTAAGAAAAAGGGCTGCTATAAATATTTTAGCAGTAAACTTAAAGACTTGAAGACTGAAAGACTGACTTCACATCTTGCCTTAGACTCCAGCTATGTACAATTAGGACAATCACAAGTCTCAGCTTTCTCATCTATAAGATGAGGATAATAATAAGACTTATCTCACAGGTTTATTGTCAGCATTCAATGGGATAATATATGTTAGACGCTTTAAAAATCTAAAGGTATTGTTTCAATCATATATGTATGAGTATATGTGTGTATATATGTAAATACACATACTTCATCTAAGCATTTGTTAAGCTAAGTAGCAAGTCATTCAGCCTTCCACCCAATAATTCATTCAGTGAATAACCATTTCCTTCCTCTCATATTTATGAAACATTTGAAAACACTTATTTCTGAAATTAAAGTTTTTTGCAATTTCAAATTCCCACATGCTTTTTCCATGGTTTTAATTGTCAGATCCCTGGAATTTGCATATGACAATGTTAGGGAGATGTAGTCTTATCAATTCTAACTTGAGGTATAAATCTGCACATTCCATCCCTGGAGGATGGATAGGCTTTTGCATAGACTTGTTTGTGTCCTTCTTAAATATGAAGGGTTAGACCAATCCACCCCCCCACCCTCCTAAACTGGAACCAGACAGAGGACTGCCTGGGGCACAGCCGTTTGGACAGGTGGCCCTCCAACAGAGGAAATCATTGAAAATTTAGAACATGGGTTTTGACCAGCTAAAAGGATTACTTGAAGCTTAAACGCTGGTGCAAGGACTTTTAGCCCACTCAAGCTGGCCTGCCAAAATCATACTGTCATACACTGTGTTTTTAGCATTATTATTGTTGGGCTCTCCATTCTTCCCTTTCATGTCTATGTTTCTTGCTTTGGAAATTATGAACTGTTGTCTATAACTCTTTGAATGGAATGGAACTATTATAGACAAGGCAAGCAACAGGGAATGATGGTGATGATGATAACAATAAGTAGTATTTATATAATCCTTTAAGGTTTTTACATTTCAATTAATTATTTCTTCAACAAATGTTTATTATCTGTTCACTCCTTTCATTGAAAAATGACCAAAAAAAGTCTCACAACAAATATGCTTAGTCAGCAAGACAAAAATTCCCACATTGTCCTTTTCTTAAAATGTGCCTAATCTTGCATGTTAAGTCCATAAACTAATGATTTACCAATGCATTGATTAGAGACCTAAAGTCTTCTAGGTTGTTCTCCCTCTAATGCTGTTGTCATGTATATTATTCTCTTGGTTCTACTCACTTTGATCTGCATTAGTTCCTACAGGTCTTCCCATTGTTGTCTTGAGCTCTTTATTTCATGTCTAATGGTATCATGATATTCTATTACATTCATATATCATAATTTCTTTAGCCATCCCCTACGAGATGGACACCCCCTTAGTTTCCAACTACAATGAAAAAAGCTGCTATAAATATTTTAGTATTCACTTAGTGATGGTTCATTTAAATTTTTCTTTGATAACACTGAGATATAAACTAGTAGTAGGTCAAAGGGTATGCACAATGTAGTAATATTTAGGGTATGCAGTGGTTCCAAACTGCTTTCTAGAATAACCACTTTAAGCTTTTTAAAGCCCTTTAAGTTATCTTATTTGGTTCTTCCTCTTGTTGTTCAGTTGTGTCAGACCGTCATGAGCCCATTTGAGTTTTTCTTGGCAAAGATACTGGAGTAGTTTGCCTTTTTCTTCTCCATTTTACAGATCAGGAAAGTGAGGCAAACAGGTGACTTGCCCAGGATCATATAATTAGTAAGTATCTTGACACCACATTTGAACTCAGGTCTTCCTGAGTTGTGATTCTCCAAACAAGTTACTGTTTGGTACTATCATCATTTTATAGATATTGTAGCATGAGACTGAGTGGTTAAGTAACTTGTCCAGGCTCATATAACTAGAAAGATTTTGAAGCAGGTTTCCAGATCTTCATGACTCTAAATCCTATTTGTGCTCTAGCAGTATGAACTTAAATCATTTAATCTCTCTTTGAGTTCCAGTTTCCTTACCTGTAAAGCTTGGTTGGACGTTATGGTCTATAAACTCCCATCCAGTTTTGCAATTCTCTCTGCTCTTTATTGGCCAATACTCCTGGTTCTATTTCTCTTCTCTGTTGTCAAGCAACTTTCTCCCTCCTTTTCCACCCTACAAGACGGAATTCTGTTACACGTGAATGGTAGCAATAGTTGAAAACAGAGAATCTCTGTTTGAATTGCAATTCTTCCCCTTACTACAATTTTCTATGGCTTTGCTGAAGTTATTTAATGTCCCAGTTTGTTACTTGAGGGGACTGAAGTAGATGATCTGTATTGTTCCCTCCAGAGCTAAATCCGCAATGCTATCATCCTCTGCGGTGAAATCATGGTAGTCCCAAAATGATCACTCTCATAATGCATGCAGGATAAACCAAGTTGAAGAAGAATGCCTGTAGCCTAGATTGTGCTATACAGTGAGATGGCGAGGCCACAAATTATTTTACTAGCATTTCTGTTTTGGACAGGCACTGCAACTGAGAAGTAAATTGTAAGTTGACTTTTTTTGGGGGGGGAGGGGTTTGAACGGGGCAGGTAGGTCTATGATTTCCTTGCTATAGGGAATTCCTAATAAAGGAATTTCTTGCTCTATAGTTTATAGTCTCAAAGAATTGACCGGGGCATTAAAAAGTTAACTGGCTTGCCTGAAGTTGTACCGTCAATATGTGCTGGAAGCTAAAATTGCATACATGTCTTCATCTGATCATTCCTATAATCAGACAAATGAAAAAATGGAATTGTCATATGGATATTTGTGATCCCCTAAGACTTGTATTTGAAATTAACTTAACTGTTCCATAAATGGGAGATGTGGAGAATGGTTGTTGAATGAACTCCAAGGCTAGTTATCTTTACAATACTCCACGTATTTTTATCCTTTTTCATGTACTATGAAATTGAGAGTCTGATGAGGCCTATGAACTATTCTGTGAATAATGTTTTTAAATGGATAACATAAAATACATATAATTACCAAGGAAACCAATTAAACTGAATAGCGTTTATCAAACTATATATAAAAAAATTATGATCCCAGGTTAAGAAGCTTGTATTACTCAGTGCTGCCTTTCCTAGAACTGATAAAAAGGGAAGAAAGGGAAGTAAATCACAACTGGGAAATTGTACCATGTTTTCAATGATTTCAAGCCAGTGTCTGGAGCCCATAAACCAAGTTTTGGAGACTACTATATATCACATGAGACCATATGGCTGCTGCAGCAGCCTTACCAACTAAAGACCCAAAGAAATAAGTTCTCACCATCACTGTTTCACTATCAAATGTCTCCACATTAGAAATAGATATGTGTTTTTATCAATGGAAATGAACTATGCATTACTATATACTTTGCTACTGCCACTCTAAAGGCTATTGGACTCTTCAACTCTATTAAGTGTTGTCTCCCTCTATTAAAATGTGAGCTTTGGAAGATTAAGGAATGTCTTGTTTTTCTGTTTGTATTTCCAGTGCTTAGCACAATGCTTTTCCTATAGTAAGTGCTTAGAAAATGTTTCCCCTCCCTTATTCATTCATTCATATGTTTATGAATGAAAAAACATCATGATCCCAAGAGAATCAAAATCACAACTTATTCAAAGGGAAATGAGGAGCTGTATAATGAACTGTATAATGAACATTGACAATTGTTCATTGATAACCATGATTTTTTTTTTTTTTATGAGAAGCAGCATAAAAGGGCTCAAGTATAAATGTGACTCAATAAAAATAGCAAGGCATGTCACAAGAGTGAACGCTAACAGATAGACATCCCAGGTGTCACACTGGAATCCAAGAAACATTAAAATATTCATGGGAACATCTTCAGTATATTGGGTGAATGCTTCACTTTTGTGGAAAGATGTGGAAAAGTATCACAGAGGATGATGAGATTTGTCTAAGTTCCAACAGGCACCAATGGAGAGAAGCCACGTTAAGACACAAAGTTTTAAATTCATTCTTTATTTAGTTAATCAGTATCTTCTCAATTCTATGCTTGTAAGAAGTCAGTTATGTTCTAAATAGTAGCATGATCTCACATGAGTATTCTAATCAGGGACTCTTCCAGTCCAGAGAAGCGCACAATAAAATGGAAATTTTTTATTGAACTTGGATTTAAGGGAAACTTTTGTCCCGAAGCTTGGGCTTTGACATTGAATGTGTGACTGTGATTTAGTCGCCTAACCTCTCAAACTCTCAATTAATTTGTGTGCATAAAAGATAGAATAGTGCTGGCATTACTAACAACAAAGGGGTGTTGTTAAGAAAGGGTTTTAAAGATCTGAAAGCCTGGATAGATGTCAGTTGCTGCTACCCACCCAAACAGATGTATCATAGTCATACTAATAATCTCCAGAGTAGAACAGAGAGGAAACCTACATTGATGGCCCAGAAATAGAATTTACATAAAAATTGAGCTTCTTCCTAAGTAATATCTACATTTTCCTTCCTTCTTCCACTTTTATTTTGGAAAATGTCTTCCAAACCTTTGTCATATGTAAAACAGTGAGTCTTCCAGATTTGCCAGTCTATCTGTTCAGGTTCACTGACTTTTTCACATCCCCTTATCCCCTTAAAGCAAAATGATGATACTCTTAGTTTTCTTTCCTAATTTTCTCTTCAAAGGAAATATCAAGAAAACACCACCCACCTTGAGTTCCTACTATTTTACTTTGCCTCTTCTGGATATCAAGTGTCTGGGTAGAAGACCTATAAAAGTAAGGTCCTAGGGATCAGGGAATATCTCAGGTCATGAGGAAGATCTGAGATTCCATTCATTGAAGGACTCTGGTTCCTTTAAAAAGGATTAATGGCTTGGCTTGGAGCTCTGCCACAGTGGTTCCTCTTGGAGATTGGACAATTTTGGACCTCACACTGGCCACATCTTAATAGGATCCCAAACACTAGTGTGGGCAAAAGGGAAGTTGTTGTAAGGTATCCAAATCGGGGAGAGCCATTCATTTAATCCACTAAAAATTGGTGATGATGGTGGTGGTGGTAGTCACAGGTCACTAAAAATGGCTTCATGGGGGTCCATTATTATTCTCTATTGATGGCTTTCACTAGGATTTATATATTGAATCAGACTAGAGTTTTTAAATCCTAGATATTTTGGCTTTTTTACAGAAGTTTCATTTTTCTGTGGTGAATATTCTTCACTTATAACATGTTGCAACTTTTGTAAAGGGCTCTCTTCCTCTTCTCCATGAAATGGTTCCTCCACGCTTACAGTAATAGCTTGATTCTTCAATACCATTTTCTGATGAGATTTAAGCAGAGGAAGAATGAAGAAATGAAAAAAGGAAATTATCCTTTTTTCCTCAGAACTTTTTCTCCAAAAACATTTTTGGGGGTTCTAGTGTGGAACATGGATAAATTAAACCCATATATAATACAAAACATTAGCCAGTCATTACATGCTTCTCTCTGGCCACATCTTCGTGCCACCCCACTTTCTAACCTTAGCACATTAATCCTCTCCATGTACACCATGCCCTAAATATGCTCTCATGTGAATTTCTCCTGAACTTTCTCTTGCCTTTGTGCTATTCACTATTATCTCTAAAGTCTTCTGTCCTTGATTCACTTGAAGTCACATTTTCTTTAAAGCTAAATACTCTATCAGATGTCTTCTCCATGAAATTTACCCCAATCCTTCTAATTGTTGAGACAAATGAAAACCCTGAGAGACAGAATTTCTGGGCAATTAATAATCAATTTATTAATTAGGCTAGCTAGCAATCAATAAATTGGTGGCCAGTGGTTTCTCTCAGTAACCAAAGACAACAACAAAGACAACAACATTTCAGGAGAACCTGAAAGGCCTTAAATCCCTTCTGAGAGGAAGCTCCTCTAAGGAGTAAAATTCAGCCCTGATGGGTGGGTTTTTAATGGGGAGGTAGGCTAAAAGTCTTCTGTTCCTTCTGGTAAATAAGAAATTTCTTTACCCAGAAACCAACTTGTATTAAGAGAAACAAAGGTGGGATCTATCGTCTACCCAGTCTGGTCTGAGACCCCAAGCTACAGAATTCACATGCATTTGTAATTCTCTTGATTCATGTTTGTTGTAACAGGGCTAGGTATGACTCAGAAGACCTGTCCTTTTTTTTTTAGAAGATTTACCCTTTTGCATCACTCAGCTTGTCATAGTCACAAGCACCTTTTACGCAATAGTTCAGGGTAACTGATTTCATCATGAACCTAGAGCAGCTCAGTATATTTTAATATAAATATTATTATGATGATTATTACATACTTTATAATCATTCTAAGGTTAACTAACACAGGTGTTCACCTGGTGCCTACATCTTAGCTTCCCTGGGACTATATTTCTTATCCTATCAAAGTAATTGTAGCTGATAAATGATTAGCAAAGTAAAGCACTCAACACATTGATTATTGACATTTCCTATTACTTCCGCTGAGAACAAGGCTTGATCATGAGATTCAGCAGCCTTAAGACATCTGGGTCAGGGGACACTATCTCTATCCTGATATCTCCAGCTAGTTTTTTCCTTAATGTGCTGGGTTGCTCTGAAATCTGATGGAGAGGCTAAATTCTTCCTCCAGGCAAAGGCTCATTAGACTGGATTCTGTTTATACTCTAAATAGAAATTAGATCTCCCAGTTGGATGTGGTCATATAGAAAGTTAACTAGCATGTACCTTGAGGACTAGGAGCAATCTCAACAGTCAACCATGCCCTTCAGAGACTGACTGATCTTTTTAGGAGTTGGTTTTTAACAGAAATAGAAGGGAAAGGGTGGATCACAAATTAATAAATAGTTACAAATATAAGAATATAATAGTATAATATTTAATTGTTAATGAACTTCTACCCTAAAACTCAGAAATAAATTTCTCTTATACATCTTTAATATACTCATATGTCATTAGACATTATCCTTATCCATGTATTTGTCTTAGAGGGGCCATGAAAGCCAGCCTGATTCCACAGGACATGGGTTAAATTCTAACCTCTAACACATGCTCACTGTATGACTCTGGGTGAATCATTTAACCTCTCAGTGACGAAAGCAACTATCTAAGGCTATAAATGGGAAAGCATATTTCTGTATGAATCGATAGAGAACATGTTATCAAGGGCAGCAAGATAGTGCAGTGAATAGAGTGCTGACCCTGGAGTCAGGGAGCCCTGGAAACCTGCCTCAGAATTTTACAGGCTACTTGACCCTAGGCAAGTTACATAATCACTCAACCTCATTTTACAATATCTATGAAGTGGGGATAATGATAGTACCTCGCTGTGAGAATCACAACTCAGGAAAAACTGAGTTCAAATCCACCCTCATACTCTTATTAGCTACATGACCCCAGGCCAGTCACTTACCCTATTTGTCTCAGTTTCCTCATCTGCAAAATTAGTTGGACAAAGAGATGGCAAACCACTTCAGTATCTTTGCCAAGAAAACCTCAAAAGTGTCCATGAAGAGTCATACATAACTGAAAACATCTGAGCAACAAAAGCTATAGATATATATGTATATATTTATATGTATGTATATAAATATATCTATATACATGTAAAGAGAAAAAGACAGAGATATGCATAGAGTGACAAAGATAAAAACACAGATCACCAGGTGAAAAAGACAGAGATCAATAGATCCTCTACCAACATAGACATGTTGTTTTTGTATGCCATGGTCCTCTTTGAGAACAAAGAACAAACAACAACAACAAAAGTGTCCCTATAGTATGTTTCATATCATCTGGCTTTTTTTAAGGGCAGAAAATCACAAAATTTATAATCATGACAATTCATAGCTTAAATAAATAAATAAGGCAATTCCTACTTTAATTTCTATTGTAGTACCTCAGGGTTATGCTCAACATAGGGTTCAAGATAAAATGTGGATCTACACCCTTAAAACTATATGGCTTACTGGCCTCTAACTGCGGATTCATTTTTAATTGTCAGTCAATGAACATTTGTTAAGTACCTACTATGAGTCAGGACTGTGCTAAACTTTGGATATAAGAAAAAAGACAAAAGCCAGTACCTGCCCTCAAAGAGTGCACAATCTAATACTCAGCTTGATTGCGTCTCAAAACAAAAGCATTTACTTAAAAGAACATAATATGGGGGTGACAAGGTGGTGCAGTGAATAGAGCTGAGCCTGGAGTCAGGAGGACCTGAGTTCAAATTCAGCCTCAGACACTTAACACTTACTAGCCATGTGACCTTGGGCAAGTCACTTAATACCAATTACCCTGCATTCCCCCTCCAAAAGGAAACAAACTATAATATGAATAGCAGTAACAAACTATCTCCCATAAAACCAGACTTTTCTCACTGGGAATGTGCTCCCCCACAAATAAACACAAAAGCAGTGAGAATACTGAGCACACACATAGAATAGACTCGCTGAGAAATTCACGTAGGGGACACATGTGATGAGAGCAACTCACAGTTGTGCTACTGTAGAATCCTAGTATCTTTTCCTTTCTTCTGGTATCTTCATGCTGTTATTCTTTGGTTCAGTATCTGTACTGAACAGACTGTTCCAATGACTTCACAGAGAATGCTCTTCTCCTCAGCTTAACTGAACTAAAATTCAGGCTTTGGCCTGGACAGGGTGTCTCCTACTAGATAAGATGCTTTACTGCAAAACATTACCAATTTGCACATTATGAAAAATACCAGATCAAAAAAGTAAAGAGAGTTTGCCCTCTTCCATAGCTGGCTCTCTTTGATTTCTGGATGTAACTACAAAAAGAAAATATTATACATAAAACTGGCCAATTTAAATTTTTAAGGCCCCTGGTCCCCCCCAGAGTATACAGATAATCCTTCAACTAGCCAATGAGTAGCTGCCCTGCAATTCCTTCAAGTTTATGGAAGAAGTTCATGCTTCCTGAAGGAGAAATAAACTGTAAATACTTCTTTGCACTTCCTTTACAAAGCGTGAATGGACCACTCCAAGTATTTTATCCTTTACAATCCATGAATAGGGGACTCAAGGGATGAGCCACTCAAGGTCTCACACCTTTTATGAGTTACAAAATTGATCCACTTAAAATTCGAAATGGGCCTACCCTTTACAAGGTGCAAATGTGACTGCTCCAAATCTGAAATAGGCAGAACTTTAATACTTCAGTTTGTTACATGTTCATTATCTCCTGCAATATCAAGTGTGTGAGACTGGAATGAAGTCCCAAATTAACCTCCTATTACCCTATAACAGTCTTACCTTTCCAAAGTATAGTCACAAAAACTTCAGTTGTTCCCCACAATATCCCTATGAACAATGTCTTAGATCTTATGAGGTCCAAGGTCAGTAATTTAGCCATTGTAGGTGCGGTCGTCTTCATTTTACGTACAAAAGTTAAGGGTAAAGAAGTTAAATGATTTTCCAAGGTCACTCAGCTAATAAACGTCAGGGTCAGAACTCTAACCCAGACCTTCTATCTCCAGAATCAATGCTCTTCCTATTATACTTTTGGAAACCAATTAGAAGGAACTGTTATTTCAACTAAAAAACCATGCTATCTATGAGTAAATGCAAACTCTAATAAGAGTTTGTAGCAACTCAAAAATACCATTGCATATTCAACAGTATTCATTTTAGTATCCATTTATAACAAATGTTCCAAGTCCAGTGATCAATAACTTTTTTTTGAGAATTATTTCTAATAGCAACAATAAATAAAGTAAAAGAATAAATCATTCAAATAAGGAGAACATCAAGTGAGTCTCAGGACAAGGTCCCCCCCTATAACTTACTTGCCCTAGCCTAATAAGTAATAACCTTTTCTGGTTGTCAACTTCTCCCCAATGCTAAATGCATAGAATTTATAGTCAAATGATTTGGCATGCCATCTGAAACTGAAATATATTATGTTTTAATGACTATTACCCTTTCCTTTTTATGGTCCATGATAACCTAAGGCACTTTGTAAGTTACAGGGCCCATCCCAT